>SJYA01000696.1:1417783-1507802 GCA_006410615.1 Neotragus moschatus | reverse complement strand
GGGGGCGGGGCAGCAGGGGGAGTGGGGTTGGTAGATAAGGTAGAAATAACATGTGACTATCATCACATAGTTCAGGATTTCAGTTCTTACTAACTTTTTGACCTGAGACAAGCGATTAAACTTCTCAAAAAAAATGGGGCTAATGCCCCATATAGGACTATCTTGAAAATGAACCCCAACTTCCTCACCAAGAAAATGACCCTAATGCCTCCTAGATATATAGGACTATCTTGAAAATGAACATTATAGCACTATATATATCTGGCACAGAGTATACATTCAGCAAAAGTAGCTATTAGTATCAGTAATTCCTCTATAAATAAATCATTTGCTCATCTCTTTCAAACTATGTGTTTTCCTATAAATGCTCAAATGTCACACAAGAAATTTCCTTTTACCCTATTAGGCTCATTTTTCAGATGGTGGCTCCCAAAGTAGAAAAATAATTTTACAAGAAGCTTCAACTATAACGTATATAAAGAAATAAACATAAGGAACACACAAAAATAAGACGTGTGGGAATTAAAATTAAAATGTTGGCCTGAAAATACATGAGATAGGGCTGAAATAGGATTTAAAATATACAACAGTTTTCAATCTTTTTAACATCAAAAAGATTGAGCCTCATGTTACTTTCAGGAACTTACTGAAAGTATTAGTAACACAGATAACTCAACCAGGCTCATGAACTCTTTAGGACAAGCCATGAAGCTCAGCTCATAGTTTCCACCAATATGTATATCATGATATAGTATATCACAAAAATTGCCCAATCCAGGTCAAGTCCTTATGTTAAAAAACTCACCTTAATCCAGCCTCCCTCACCCCAAAGAACCTCACAAATATCCTATCTTTGTCCTCTTCCTTCTAAAATAATATTTTAAGGCTCCGTCAAGGTAATCACTGATGACCACAATAAGCAATATCTTTAGCTCTGCCTTACTTTGGTATTATTTTCAATAAGCAAGAATTTGACACCCCTATAACAACAGCTGTACACTTATGTAGTCACCCTGAAGAGAATGCCATTAAATAGACCCTCTAATAGAAGGTTGACAGAGAAACCACAATTGCTCAGATTCATCCTAACACAAAACCCCAAGATTCAGGACCTCATGGTCTAGCCCAAAGCAGGCAGAGTACCAGCCACTTTACTAAGCAAATTGAGGCCCCTTTTAGTGGCAAGTGCTAGCCAGCCCTTAAAGAAAAGCCTTTTCTTTTTTAAATTGACTGTTCAAAGCCAGGATCTTTTTATCCTCAGAGTGATGGTACAACCACAATGCAATATGGAACACTGCAGCAATTACATCAACATTTCAAACTAGTTTTGAAAACTACTCTGAAGGTTTTTGGCCGACACTGCTTAGAGAAACTGCCCACATTGATCTAATTCACTCAATATTTGCTCAATTCTCCAATTTATTGCCCAAATGTAGCCAAATTACTCCTCATGGACAGGGAAGACACAACGACAGCCTATCACTAAAATGTGCCAAATTGCACATATTATCAAGAGTAAAGCAGAATCCATGGGAGAGGACTCAGGCTTCGAGGGTCCCAAGTTCCCATGTCAGAGGAGCAGTGCCATGGCTGGGAATAAGTAACTTGGATTGCCATGGCATCACGTGACCAGGAAGATGACCAGCTACCCCACTGTATCCAATTACAGGGAAGTATAATCTGAAGCTGGACAGACTGGAGCGGGGAGAGGTCAGACACATCTCTCCATATTTCAGGGCAAAATCAGCTCTGAGAGTGGAGAATGATGCTTTCCTTTCCAAGCTCTGCCACAGTGAGTGGCCCCAGTCATTGGCCAATGCTTCCTGCCACTGCATCTTTCCGTCACCATGAGTAGTGGAAATCTTGGAGGCTCAGGCAACACTTTTCAAGCAAGACATCCTTAGGGAAGTCATCTACATTCCATACAAAGCAATTTATAATAAGTGCTACAATGGCTGCAAATATATCCATCTTCCTTTCAGAAATGGAAAAGACAAAACGTGCAACAGAATATGAAATAGCAGAGAGGGGAAAGAGGCAGTAGGGAAAGAAATCGAAATCAAAGTCAACATTCATTCATTCCTGAATTCAACAATTAGTACGAATATCCATCACGCACCAAGCCCCGAAGATACAAGAGTTACCATTTGGTCAGGAAGATCCGCTGGAGAAGAGAATGGCTACCCACTCCAGTATTCTTGCCTGGAGAATTCCATGGACGGAGGAACTTGGTGGGCTACAGTCCATGGGGTTGTAAAGAGTCGGACATGACTGAACAATTTACCCTCAAAGAGTTAAGTACAATCATTACACACAAAAATATATAATTAGGAATCCTTTTAAATGTTTAGGAAGTAAAGTATGGGCTGCTCTACAGGGTTTAGCAATAGTACCCGATCTAGTCTTGGGAGTCACACAAGCTTCTGGAAAGAAGGAATGTTTGAGCGTCCAAGCACAGGATAAGTGGTGTTAACTAGGCATGGGGTATCAAAACATGGAGCAAAGTAGAGAGAAGAAAGTAAAAGCAGCCCAGGGAAAGGCCAAGAGCTGTTAGACCAGAGCTCCTCAAACTTAATTTGGAAAATGAACTTGCTGAAAATCTTGCCAAGTCGTAGATTTCAATTCTGGACCTGAGGTAGGGCACAAACTTCTGCATTTCCAGCAAGCTCTCAGGTGAGGTCAATATGGCTGGTCAGGTGCACACTTTGTGTAGCGAGGATCCAGAGGATCTGCCCAGATGTCAGAGCAGAGAGAACGAGGAAGGGTCAATGATGAGGCCAGAGAGCCTGGCAGAGGTCGGACCATGCCAAGCTGTGCAGAGCATCTTAAGGAATCTTGTCTCAGAGGAACGGGAACCACAAAGATCTCCATTTCCTTTGTTCTCTCCAAATAACCTTGCTGGGAGTTTCATTTTCCCTGGGAGACAGCACTTTGCAGTATCGAAAGTACAAGTGAGAGCAAAGGTGTTTATGGACTCCGGGGCTTCTAAGAGCCAATAAAGTTCAGCTCCTTCATCACAGACAGACCATTAACAAGCCATGTTTATTAGTAAAAATCCTCAGAACTTAATACACCTTTGTCAGCAAAAGTAATTGATCTTGGCCTGTTAATCTGGCTGGTTTTGCAGACTGAGGACTTGCCCCTTTTTTTAGAGCGTCCTACAGCTCTGTGGGCTTCCCTACTTCAGTAAGTGATTTCCAAGAACACAGAGCCCATAGGGTTCTTAAAATAGTTTGGTAAAACAGAATACAAACACCTCTCGTTGGCACCCTGGCCTTAACCCTTACACGCCTGAAGACATCAGGTTTTCCAGAAATACCTGTACCAACTGCCACCAGCCTGAGCATTTGACTGAACAAAGGCACAGTGAACTGTTTGCTGTTCAGTCTGTTGTTGTTCCTTAGTCACTAAGTTGTGTCCAACTCTTTGTGGCCCCACGGACTGTAGCCCACCAGGCTCCTCTGTCCATGGGATTTCCTAGGCAAGAATACTGGAGTGGGTTGCCATTTCCTCCTCCAGGGGATCTTCCCATCCCAGGAATCGAACCCACATCTCTTGCACTGCAGGAGGATTCTTTACTGCTGAGCCAGGATGGAAGCTCTTGTTCAGTTAGGCAGGTCATAAAAACTCAAGCTCAGATGAATGTTCAATATACTTTATAAACTACTCTTTGCTTCTGTCTTAAGAAAGAATCTTCTTTCCTTTTTAAAATGAACACAGGATTCATTCTTACTGAACATACACCATAAGGAATGCACTCTCCTATGACTCAGACAACACTAAGGAACAGCTCAAGGAACTCAAATGTCCACCGCCCTGATAAGTACCAGCTCTCTAGAGAAGTAACTCTTGGCTCTGTCATTTACGTATAGTGGGAACATGGGGATGACACAGTTTCACAAGTGACAGTGAAGCACTGAATTTTCTACACGAATCATAATGCTATTCACACCGAAAAATGTGAGACACTCTGCTTCTGAAATGGGTAAGAGGGAGAGGTTGTGAAATCCTCTCCAGATACCGTCAAACATTAGCATGTTCTCAGCTGTCTGGAATGCTGCATATACTGTCCTGACCTGAAGCAAGGATGAGAAACCATGTGTAAGGCATTTGTTCCATTACCCAAGGAATCCATCTCAGTCAGATGGAGTGTCTTTCTGGTGGTCCGCTTCTGTCACCACATCCGAAAAACACGGGTAGACAGATTTTCACAAATTTGGAGAATGTAACTATGGGGGCTGGACGTAAAATACAATTTTCATGGTGTATACAGTATTTACTTGAAGAGCTGGCAATTCATCCATCAGAGATGGGTAATATACACTAGAGATGTTTTACACATTATGGGGTGTGCTCCAAGGCAAATAGTAACCTAATGAGAGTAGGATATTTATCTAACAATAGCTATTCTCTCAGGAGGTTCAGACAGTAAAGAATCTGCCAGCAATGCAGGAGATTCAGGTTCAGTCCCTGGATTGGGAAGATCCTCTGGAGAAGGCAGTGGCAACCTACTCCCATATTCTTGCCTGGAGAATCCCATGGACAGAGGAGCAGCCTGGTGGGCTACAGTCGATGGGGTCACAAAGCGTCAGACACGACTGAGTGACTCTCTCTCACACACACACATACACACACACGTTCTGTCAGGCGAGAAGGAGCTGGCCAGCTTTAAAGGGCAGAACTGTCGCCGTTTGGAAGGAAAGAGATTACTGGTTTAGTGTACACCATTACAAGGTAGCAATATGAAAGCAGGTGAAGATTGCTAGCCACCATCAGAGCACCCACGTGGCTAAGCTCAGAGGTTAGCAAGATGAGCATCAGAAAACACACCTCGCTCCCTTATGGAGGACATGGCCTAACACAAAACAGGAAAATGCTCTGGTAATCATGCTACAGTGGGGCAAGGGCTCACCTGGCAGTGTGTGCACGTGTGTGTTGTGTGTGCATGGGTCTGCACATGAGGGAAGGAAGGAGGAACATCATATGGCAAGTAGCCAGCCAGGGAGAGCCCTGAGCCTCAGGAATACAAATGAGAAAAGTTTTCTCTGCTTCTGCCTAGAGGCATGGAGTGGTCAGGGAGTTGCCGTGGGTGATGATAGCCAACTTTGAAAGACCAAGCACTGACCAGGTAAAGAAGGCTAAGAAAGGGATTCCAAACAGGGGTGGAGACATGAGCAAAGAATGGGAGGCATAAGGAAGTAATAGGTGTAGGGAAAAAACTCGTAATCCAGGGACAGATGGCATGCATATGTACCTATATGCATACATATTCAGAGATACAAAAATAGTCGTATCTGTGCTTGTGTGCATACGTACATGTACCTGTGTACACCCACATATATGTTGTAGCCAACTGCTGCAGCCTCACCCACCTCTTTGAGCCCGCACACCTGGTGTGCATGCACACGCCAGACATCAGCTGCCTGCACCTGTGTTCTTTCTCTTAGAGGCCACTTTGCTACCTGAGAGGCAGCTCAAAAGGGTACCCAATCAACTTCCCCACTGGAGCAGATGGGAGGTGGTGCAACTATAGCTCATCCCTCTCACTGTCGGGCAGGAAATTCTGAGGCATGACTTCCTTTGGCTTCCCCAGTCTGCCGGCAGGGGTGAATTCTGGTCAGGCACGGTGATCCACGCTTGGTCACATACCCTCAGCTAGTTGCCTCCCCCTTCTGATCTCATCTCTGCTCCCCTCAGCCAGTATCCTCCATCTCCCATGAGACTCCCTACATCCCAGCCTTTGCTGCAAGGTCTGTTTCTGGGGGAATCCAAAGTTAGACCTGTAAATGTGGGTCTGTATTTATATTTATAGGCATGCTTCTATAGATGTGGATATGTGCGTGCGGAGAGATACACTCATAGATATAGACATTTATGCATGCAAATATATATGCACACAAACACCACATATATACCCAAATGCATCGATGTGTTTCCATCTCTCTATTTATAGTACCATTGTTTTCCTTTTTACCAAAGTATAGTGGGTAATTATACAGTCTTCTTTTTAAACTGGGGGATCTGCAGCTTCCAGGGGCATACCCTTCCTATAACCTCCTCAGTGGACCACCCAGCCTCGCACAGGTCCTGTCCGAAGCCCTTGTCCAATTTCACCCCCTCACTCCCCGCACTGTCCACAGCAAGGTGTCCAAGCCCATGGCCAGGCAGAATCTTCGCACTCTGAGTCTCATGGGGCCAGGGCCAGGCTGCACATTTGCAATATTGCCTTCTAAAGCAAACATCTGTCTAGTTGCCAGTCTCAGGACAAGGCCATCTGCTGCCAAGACATTGCCTCTCTCTCTCTCTTTTTTTTAGAATACTACATTGAAAGATAGCAAAATAAAAGCATATTAAAAACCAAATTACTTTCATAACAAGCTGCAAAAAAGAAAGCTTGTGACTCAAACTTTTGTATTCACAAAAAGAAAAACTGCTCTTTTGACTCTACCTATACCCAAACAAACTCATAAATGTCCTGTCCCCAAGCAAGAGCTCCATCTCTTCTTCTCCTTCCCTTATTAACTGACACACCAGGGACAGCCAACGCCATTAGCTGCCCCTTATGTGCCACGGCTTATATTACATGGAGAAGTAGAAAGAATATAGGATTAGAAATACAGAAACATAGGAGATTAGAATATATAGGGATACAGAAAATGATATAGAATATAGATCTGGAGGAACTCATGAGAAGGAAAGCCTGGGCAAGCAATTACTTCTTTGGATTTTTCTTTCTTCAACTGAAAATAAAAGCAGTACTTGCAGGGGCCTGAATGTGGCCCTCCAGTGTATTTCATTGATCATGCAGTGTCTTTATAAACACACAAAGTCTGAAGACCTTGAGTGCATGAGTATGTGACCCTTTACATATAATCTCTAAACTCATTTCCATTCCCAGCATCGGATAACCTGTGACTGTCATTTGCGAAACTGCGGGAGCCTCCCATCCTCCCTGCTACCTTCTAAATTTTTTCCCCAAGGAGGCTCACTTGCCTAAACTTGGCCCACCTTTATGGAAACAATAATTCACTCAGGTGCAGATTTAAAGTTTTCTACTGAAGTTTGCCTTGTTTTTCCTCAATCTACCCAAAAGAATGAGATGAAAATAATTCTTTTAATTATCAGAAAACTTTACAGCCACCAGTGTAGAAGAAATAAAATTGTGAAATGGGCAGTATTTAGTGGCAAATAGAAATTATTACAAAAACAAAGAGCTATTTAGTGGTAATTAGCAAGAAAGGAAAAACATGGAAGTTGAGTCTGAATATGCAAAATCATGTTCATCTTCATTCATTAGCTACTTTTGTGTTTTTATATATTCTTATAAGGTATTTCCTATATCTTATATGACATATTTATATTTACACATACATGGTAGAGCTTATATTACACATTTATTTTACATCTATATCTATATCTGTATCTATCTATATAAATATATAAATATCTATCTATCTATAGATATAAATACTATCTATAGGTATAGATATAAATATCCTGTGTCTCCTTCTTTCTCTCTCCTTCCTGTCCTTCTTCCTCTTGCAAAAACTATAACCCTTGGTCATGCTTACTTTAATCTGGACTCTCTAAGCTGTATGTGTATGTTTGCTATAGAAAGGAGGAAATATTTTGGAAAAGACATGTAGAGAAATAACAAATACTATGATTTACGATGACCCACGTGTGATTCTGCTTTGATGCCGAAGTTCCCCATGTATTGTTTTTTTTAATATTTTGAGATGACTACTGTGTGTACTTTACTGCAAAAGATTAAAAGCTTAAAAAATATATGGTTGTACTAACTCCCTACTGTAAATAACGTGGAACGGCTGGTTAAGACTAGAGTCCCCAACACCATCAATACCACCACCATCACCAATGATTTTCCTCCAAATTTAAAACACATTAATAAAAAATATCCCTTTAAAACTATAACATATGCCAAGTTCCTTTTTCATTCCAAAGCACTATGAAGATATCCTTAGTCTGTGAATTACAAATCAACAGTGCTTAGAAAGGCAAGTCTACGGCTTTGTCTCACTAATCCCTTCTCTGCCCTGAATCCACGGTATAGGGGTCATTTCCTCCTGTCCATTCTCCTCAGTATAATTGATCAATCCTCAAATCAGCTTCTCTCCAAAGCAAGCTACATTTATCTCCATCTGCTTCCCATTTGACCGCACTAAAGAACTCAACAGCTGCCTAAGCAAGAAGTTTCTCTGGCCCAAAGAATGGAGAATCCATGCCTGCCCAAAGAAGGCAGATGAAGGGAAATCAACCCCTCTCCCTCACTCTTTAGACCAGTGGTTCTCAATCAGGAGTGATCATGTTCTCCAGGACACATGTGGCAGTGTTGCTGGTCACAACTGAGAGGGTGAGTGCTCCTAAAATCCAATGCATAGAGACCAAGGATCCTGCTAAACATCCTACAAGGCACAGGACAGCTGCTACCTGTGAACTACCCAGCCCAGAATATTAACACTGCCAAGTCTGAGATACCCACCTTAGAGTGCTGAGCTTTTTCCTTGGTTTCACATCAGGAGGGAGAGGAGAGACTATAAAGAGACTTAGGGCTGGAGTTGTGAGCTGAAGGCACAATTAACCAAAAGGAATACCCTGGGAACATCCAAGTCAGTACTTACAACACAGGAACACTTGGTACACTTGTCTCCTTCTGGCTGAAATTCCTCCCCTTCTCGGTACTGCACCCCCTCAAACACACAGCCTGGAAAGCAACGCAGAGTTTCGAATCAGGGCCACAGTCTTGACTCAGCTTGACATTATATCCTTCTAGCCACTGAGCAACCATCCCCATCTCCACCCCCAACTTGTACAGCATAGTCTTCAATCAGAGGACAAGAGTGCTTCAAAGTAACACAAATAAATAAATAAATAAAATCTGTAGAGCGACATGGACCCAGAAACCCGAAGATGCTAGAAAGCAAACAAAACTTCGGAAGTCAGGTTGGCCTGAGCAGCAGCAGTACAGGGTTCTGAGCCATGCAGAGTCTGAGGTGCCCACCAGCACCGCCCCAAGCACAGCCAGGGAACCAAATTCCAGAGGAGCTAGAAGAGGCAAAGAGAAGGTCAAGCCAGAGAGGTCAAGAAGGAGCTTAGGAGCAAACGACATGAAGAGCTGCCACCTGGTGAGCAGCCAGAAGTGGCCAGCTCCTGCCAGACCCTTCGCACTTCGGAGCTCACTCTGTCTTCAGCGAGCCCACAGAGCATGGACTCTGATCGCTGCCTCTGAGGGGGAGGAACATGCGGCCCAGAGAGAGAGGAAGGAACTCATCCAGCTGGCAGCGCTGGGGGCTAACTCAGCTCCGACCCACTGGCCAAACCACACAAAGGGCCAGACACCAAGACAAGAAAGGACAAAGGCCAGGCGGGAGGCACCACACAGGTTTTCGGTCCCACCCTGTGTGTTGTTGAAGGGGCTAGGATGTCCCCAACAAGTCTGGCTAAGAATAGGCCCAAGAGCCAGGAGGTGCCTCCTGTCAGAAAGATGCCAAGGCCGCTGCTCTCTTCTTAAGTGATGTCACAGATGGACAGAAGAACAGTCTGGCCAATGACCCTGCGCCACACGGGCCATGCACAGGGGGACTGTCAGCTAACCGCCAAGCCTCCTTCCTCAGGACTGCTCTCCCCAGCTGCCTTGCCAGAATACCTGAGGTCACTTTCCACAGACAGTGCAGAAAGCAGCACTTCCAATGGGCAAACTCGGCAAAGAGGGCTCTTGTGAAAAACCGACTCACGCCCCTGAGAACAGGTGTTCAAGGCCTGTCCACTAAAGCCATCAACACGCATGCTCAGTCATGTATGACTTTTTGTGGCCCCATGGACTGTATGTAGCCCACTAGGCTTCTCTGTCCATCCAATATTTCGGATAAGAATACTAGGGTGGGTTGCTATTTCCTCCTCAAGGGAATCTTCTTGACCCAAGGATTGAACCCTCATCTCCTGCACTGACAGGTGGATTCCTTATCACTGTGCCACCTGGGAAACCCAAAGTTGTCAACAGAACCCACCAAACTCTCAAAGCAGCTGGTTCCTGACAAAAGGAACATCTGAACATATGAGCATTGCCCATAACCACCTGATCAAGCCACCGGACCTGTTCATTTTAAAGCTAGATATGAAGCCTTTTGTTCAACTGAAACACGTGGAGACAAATGTTATTGAAGCTGAATAGCTGGGTGAACTGCGGCTTTAAGATCTTTCTGATGCCCACAACCAGAGCCAGGGGAGGAGCCCGAGCCACCCTCCTGCTGTTCCCTCTGATCCAGGAGACCTGATAAGTTTGGTGCCCTCCTCGTGGCCATATCTCAGCACTGTTAATAACGGCAGGTGCCCAGTCATCTCTTTGCAAAAGACATTTCCAACAAAGGGTCCCCAATGCTTTCATATATGTTTGCACCACTGGCTGTCATACAGATGGCCAGACAGGTTAGCTGCACAACCCACACAGTAACTTAAATAACACATTTTTAAATGAAAGTCTTGCAAACTGTTCCCTTTCCAGCCCATCCTCCTTGAGCAAAGAGTCAGACGAGAAAAGAAGAAGCGGACAACTGAGAATGTCCTACAATCTGTTTCAGGAAGAAACTGACCATAAGCTGTACGTGTTTGTCACTATGTGGAATACCATTCCATGATCAATGACAGATGCCAGTCCTTCTGAATTACAAGGAGAATACCCCAAGGCCTCAATGGACTGTCCCTCTCTAGACTTGGTGGAGGCCTCCTTCCCAAGACACAGGATAATGCAGTCTGGATGCGGCCAGAGTCTTCTCTGATTTTCTGATTTTCTGAAAGTCTGAGTCTTCTGATTTTCATGCCAAACGTTGGTCTTTGAAATTAAGGAGAGAGAATAAAGTTGATTTTTGACCCCATAATCAAGGGTAGAGTGCCTACCCAGATGTCAGGGGGCTAGTGTGCAGCACTGGCAACCTAATGTTTTACCTTTTTGGTTTATATTGGGGTAGAGCTGATAATAATGTTGTAACAGTTTCAGGTGCCTAGAGAAGCAACTCAGCCATATATATACACAGATCCATTCCCCTCTAACCCCCTCCCATCAGGGCTGACTGGCAAGCTAACTTTTAAAGATTGCTTCCCAGGGCATCTAAACCCAAGTTGAATAATGATCACGGTATGGAGTAGGGGCAAGTAGTACAGTATAGTGGCCAGAAAAGAAAAGAGGCCGGGGACCCCACCCCCATCTTTGGACTTATCCTCATTGAGTCAAATTTCTGCCTGTGGGAACTAAAAACACTACTTCATCCCTTACTGCAATGGTGGTGAAGGCTTAACATTACAATATGTGCAATTACAGAGCTCAGCCTTTCCTTCCTGGGAACACAACTAAAAAACAAAATGAGAGAAGCAATTGCTCAAATATGATAACTTCAGCTGCTGAAATAAATTCACTCTGTTGTTTCTACACACATACTTTCAAAGGCAGTCTAAAAATATGACTATCTCCTAAGTGAAAAGGAATGTTATATATGCCGAGTTGATTCTGTACCAATAAAGCGACAGTCTACTCAACCCAACTGAATTCATATTTAACAGCTTTGATATCTTTTAAATCTCTATGGCATATAAAATTTGCTCTGTTCTCAATCTCAACCTTGGCTGTGCACAGAAATTATCCAACAGGCCTGAGTTTCACCCTCCAAGATTCTGATGGAATTGGTCTCGGATGCAGCCTGGGCATCAAGATTTATTTTTTAAAACTTCCCAGGTGATTTTCATGTGCAGCCTAAAGAATGACTGAGCTAACTTAATAAAGATCCTTTAGGCATTTTAGAATATGGTTACATGATGCAAGGCATTCAGTGCATTCAGAGGGGAATGGTACTCAAGCAAACTCTGTTTGATAGATACAAAATAACTGAGTTATGGAAAGAATTATTTTACTTTCAACTGGTTTCTGGCCTCCACTTAAGTTTATCCAATAATACAAGCTTAACAGAAATTGCAGTGTGAAAAGGAAGCTTGACTCAATAAAGACTGTCCAGGGAACCCAGGAAGGTTAGGAGCAGTGGAGAGAGACTGTCCTCACTGTCATTCAGTGATGGGGGAAGGCTGGACCCTGGAAGGGACTCAGGTCTGGGAGCATGGCAGACTGCGTGGAGGGAAACGGCAGGAGAAGCGCCCAGGGGCTCATCTTCACAGAGCATCCCACAACGGTGCCTTTGCCATTTCCCGGGAAGGCTCACAGAACAGAAGGCCCTTTGGAGATTAACTTCAAAAGCAAAGAGAAGTAGTTGTGAGTATCGCCTCCAGTGAGGAAAAGCACTCAGAGTAAAACCCAAAATGTAGAACATCTGTTGAAGAGTATGGGCCAGGGGCTTAAGGGATCAGAAAAAAATCTCTCACCTCAAAATCCCCAGGCTCGTACCTAAGGGCAAGAAAAGAGGCAGGAGGCCTTTGTAATCCTGTTCAGAGAAGTAAGAGGAAACACTCCAGCCACTGAAAAGGAAAGATCGCTTTGCTGTCAGCTAGGCCCTGGGGCCCTCTAAAAAGACAGTGGTTCCCAGTCGCTGCACCACACAGAAAACTGAGACCAGCAAAGCCTTAAGCTAAATCCACTTAGAGACCCAGCTCTCAGTGTTCAGAAAACATCTGGTCGCCTCATCACCAAGGCGAGCCGGCGAGCCCCGGCCAAGGTATTGCAATATGAAGCAGTAAAAAGACATTTCTGGAAGCAAGGGAAAGCCACAACCTTTCCTTCCAAAATAAGCGTTACCTGTGGCCCTGTGGAGTGGAAAGCAGGCGTCCGGAGCCTGGAGCATCCTTGCCAAGACCTACAGCACATTGCAGTCATCCCGGGCCCGCCAGAGTCCAACCGGACATTTCTATGCAAAGAAGTTTGCTCTCCTCACCCATTAGGTACACAGACGTAAAGGGAGAAAACTTCCAGTCAGGAGTGGGAAAATCATGCATGCTTGAGAGAACCCCGAAGGATTTCAACAGTGCTGTAATGTACCAGAAAGCCACACTGCCTTCCCCTTCCTGAGAGGTTACCTGGACACGTTGGGCAGCATGTTCCCAGATGCTTGGACGGGTTTTTACAATGAACAACACATCGCACTTCAGACTCTGTGACAACGCCTTCCTGAAAAACAGAAAGCCACAATCGACGTCAGCCCCAGTATTCCCACGGAGATTTACTCACCTCTGGAAAGTAGCCAAAGTAGAAGGAGAACAATTAAAACACAAAAAGTGCAAAGGGGGATAGGCGTCAGGCCCATAGGTCTGTGGCACAAACGAGGTCTGATGGCTCCAGTTTGTCCATTGCAAAGTACAAATCTTGTCATCTGTTCTCTTCCCTGTTCTGGCTCTTTCTCTTTGACACTGATTTCTTCCTTTCTTTCTTTTAAATCTAGTATTTAAGATTTCCTTGCTGTCTGTCAGTAGCTGATAGTCTAGGTGTTTATTCACAACTGTTGTAGGTTTTCAACATGTACTATATGATCCATAATTGTTGTTACACTTTAAGCCACAGAGGGCAAACATAATATCCCAGACTGGCATCTGGAGACCCAAATCCTCACCACCCTTCCAGGAATAGCTAGACACCAGCTCTGCAATTGTAGACATTTCTCTGGGCTTCCCAGAGAGCCTGGCTCTCACTCAGCAAACGAAGAGATCTAGTACTCTAGTACTTTAATGTTGACAGAAACATTTTTTAAAATTCAATTTTCAGAGTTGATCTTTGAAAGTTTCTCTATATACAATTTTCTTCATCAAGCCTGCTACTATATCATTTCAATCCAACAAGGAAAGTTACAACCTAAATGTCTTCACATCTGTCAGACTTGAGGGTTCCACTACCAAGAAATTTATTGTGGTCTATATCACATCTGGGAAGGAAAGAATGTCAAAATTCCAGCAATATACAACATCAAAAAATGAACTGGCCTTTAGTTATATAACTGAAGCAATGCAAAAAGTCCAGGATCAAATTCCCTTTAGTATCTGCAATGCAGATGCAGGATTCAGGTTACTCCCCAGCATGAATTTCCTGTCTCTGATCTTCAGATTTTCCTCTCCCAGTTAGACACTAAAAGTGGAAAATAAAGGTAAATTTTCCACCATCAAACTCCTCCAGTAAGAAGACATAAGAAATAAGCTAGAATTCAACTCAAGTGGAAATAAACCGGATCATTAGACTAGCTGTTACTGGTCTGGTACCAAGTTGTACTCAGTATACACAGGCTCTACCAGAAGTGTTTTAAATGGCAGTGTTGCTCATTCTCACAACCACTCTATGAGGCAGTACTATCCTCATTTTATGGGCATGAACAAGAAGGCTGGAGAGGTTAAGTGACAAGTTATGTGAATGGCAACAGCCATATTTTACTCACTACACTACACTCTCTCTTCTCGTACTGATGCTGTGTCCTGAGAAGAAAGATCTTGGAGAGAGAGGTTGCAATTGTGTCCTTCAACAGAGGAGAATCTTGCATGAAGACTTCCCTGATGGTACCAGTAAACAGTCATTTCCTGTTTTCATAGATGAGGTCTCCTTCCCTAAAGAAGGAAGAAAGTAAGCAGGAGTGGGAAGGTACTAACTAAGAGAAGGAGCTTTTTGTAACTAATTTAACAGAGGTTTGCCTTTATGGTGATTGAGTAAAATGATATTTTCCCTGGTGGCTCTGCAGTAAAGAATCTGCCTACAATGTAGAAGAACAGGGTTCAATCCTTGGGTCGGGAAGATCCCCTGGAGGAGGGCATGGCAACCCACTCTAGTACTCTTGCTGGAGAATCTCATGGACAGAGAAGCCTGGCAGGCTGCAGTCCTTAGGGTCTCAGAGTCAGACACGACTGAAGTGACTAAGCAGCAGCAACAGGGCTTAGGCAAAGTATTATAAAAGGAGAAAAACTAAAAGGCAAAGTTCATCCTTGGTAGGGAACATCTCCCTTCTGTGCTTCATCCTCAAGTTCGGCACTTCCTGACTCCTGGGTCGGTTGGTCTTTAAGATTTCTTTCAATAATAATTTGATATTCCTATATATTATCTCTGGGCCCTGGTGAGTGACTAGTGACCAAAGCTGATAACCAACAGGATTTTCAGAGTTCACAAATGATGATGGCTGGATATGTTATTCGTTCAACAGAATATTCCCTCCCAGATAATACTGGTTTTCATCTAATTCAAACAGAAGCACCAAAATTCACCACTGGTTCATGCAACTTGAGGATCTTCAAGACCTCTGACTATTGTATACAAATGTTATAGTCCACTCCAAAAGGCAAGCGGCTGCTGCTTTCAGAGTATCCCTGTCAAAAACTGGAAATTGCGTCAGTCAAGAAGCAGGGTGGTGATGGGGTGGGGCAAAGTTTAGAATGAGTGTGGGCTTTGATGTTGTTAAAAGTCATTGTCATCATCACTTGGTTCTATGAAGCTGACTGAATGTATAACTCAGAGAAAAAATTCAACAAATATTCACGGAATCAATTAATCTATTGTTCATATCTGTTCTACCTACTGCTTATTTTTATAAATAATTTAGATTACTACATAAATAAATAAATTTAGATTACTGCATAAATAAATTGAATATTTAACTGAATAAGTAACTGAAGATCTTATGAGTGAACATGCCCGCCGTGGCATTGCTTTCTCCTTTAAATTCAACAGCATATCCTTGGACAGTGAAATGAAAAATGAACCTGGGGTAAAATGATTAAATAGCATCTTCNACAAGTTATGTGAATGGCAACAGCCATATTTTACTCACTACACTACACTCTCTCTTCTCGTACTGATGCTGTGTCCTGAGAAGAAAGATCTTGGAGAGAGAGGTTGCAATTGTGTCCTTCAACAGAGGAGAATCTTGCATGAAGACTTCCCTGATGGTACCAGTAAACAGTCATTTCCTGTTTTCATAGATGAGGTCTCCTTCCCTAAAGAAGGAAGAAAGTAAGCAGGAGTGGGAAGGTACTAACTAAGAGAAGGAGCTTTTTGTAACTAATTTAACAGAGGTTTGCCTTTATGGTGATTGAGTAAAATGATATTTTCCCTGGTGGCTCTGCAGTAAAGAATCTGCCTACAATGTAGAAGAACAGGGTTCAATCCTTGGGTCGGGAAGATCCCCTGGAGGAGGGCATGGCAACCCACTCTAGTACTCTTGCTGGAGAATCTCATGGACAGAGAAGCCTGGCAGGCTGCAGTCCTTAGGGTCTCAGAGTCAGACACGACTGAAGTGACTAAGCAGCAGCAACAGGGCTTAGGCAAAGTATTATAAAAGGAGAAAAACTAAAAGGCAAAGTTCATCCTTGGTAGGGAACATCTCCCTTCTGTGCTTCATCCTCAAGTTCGGCACTTCCTGACTCCTGGGTCGGTTGGTCTTTAAGATTTCTTTCAATAATAATTTGATATTCCTATATATTATCTCTGGGCCCTGGTGAGTGACTAGTGACCAAAGCTGATAACCAACAGGATTTTCAGAGTTCACAAATGATGATGGCTGGATATGTTATTCGTTCAACAGAATATTCCCTCCCAGATAATACTGGTTTTCATCTAATTCAAACAGAAGCACCAAAATTCACCACTGGTTCATGCAACTTGAGGATCTTCAAGACCTCTGACTATTGTATACAAATGTTATAGTCCACTCCAAAAGGCAAGCGGCTGCTGCTTTCAGAGTATCCCTGTCAAAAACTGGAAATTGCGTCAGTCAAGAAGCAGGGTGGTGATGGGGTGGGGCAAAGTTTAGAATGAGTGTGGGCTTTGATGTTGTTAAAAGTCATTGTCATCATCACTTGGTTCTATGAAGCTGACTGAATGTATAACTCAGAGAAAAAATTCAACAAATATTCACGGAATCAATTAATCTATTGTTCATATCTGTTCTACCTACTGCTTATTTTTATAAATAATTTAGATTACTACATAAATAAATAAATTTAGATTACTGCATAAATAAATTGAATATTTAACTGAATAAGTAACTGAAGATCTTATGAGTGAACATGCCCGCCGTGGCATTGCTTTCTCCTTTAAATTCAACAGCATATCCTTGGACAGTGAAATGAAAAATGAACCTGGGGTAAAATGATTAAATAGCATCTTCTCTCAAGATTGGGAACTCATGTACACCTGAGATGAAAAAAAAAAAAAAATTAAAATTAAAAAAAAAAAAGCATCTTCTCTACAGAGAAAAAACTTAAAATTATGTCAAAATTACATGAGCATTTTTTTAAACAGAGTATTTCTTTAAAGAAAATAAGTTAGAAAATTTTGATTCTTCATTTCCCCTTTAGTTTATCTTGCCTGTGTTTAAGACATGTAATGATTAGAGTCACGTGGAAACAGTGCACTTTTCAGAGTTCAGCAAGCATGGGCTCCTTAGGAGCTGAACTGGCGGTTCTTAAATAGGTTGGGTTGAAATCATGGAGATCACAATGTCCTAATTGCTTTGGTTAATACAGTTTACAGACTGGCTTCAGTTCAAAATGTTTCTAAATTTAAAAAAAAAAAAGAGAGAGAAAAAGGAAAACATATATCCTTTAACAATACGTTTTTCTGCTAACAAGAATTTGTGTTTTGCAAAGCTGACTCAACAGGAAGACATGAATTTTCCCCAAGGACATATGCATCTTCTCGGAGCTTTTCCAGGCACAATTTAACAACGGTGAACAATTCTGCTGTGTGCTTCTGTAACCAAGACCCATGCAATAACTATCCTGTACCTGTCTTGTTATGGTGAATGTCACAATAAATATAGACAAGGATAGAGTTGGTTTTTCATTCATTTCTCAGTTTTTGCTTATTTCTTTGGAGTTTTATTCTGTGTTTGTTCTGTGTTCTGGAAATGGTTTCTGAAAAGGACTTTATTGATTTCCTGTCACTGGAAAGTAAAATAGATGCACTTTACCTGGCACTGGCGCAGGACACAGGGTTCAGCAGGATTCTGCCATTTGAAGGAGCTGTTATAGGTACTTCCATCATAGGTACAACCTAGAAGAAACACAGAGGCAGGAAGAAAGGCCAAGAATGAATGTGAGTTTCATTTATCTTTGAAGCAAAAGAAGTTATATCTTCTAAGCCAGAACTAGTGATCACAGGAAACACCATGCTCCTTGGCGATTTTCCTCTAAACACAGCTAAGCCTTCTAAGTATCCACTTGGCTTTTACTTACATTAATTCTTTGACTACCAAAAAGATTAACCTCACAGATTATATTTTCAAATGGAAAACCATGGATTGATGAACTCTTTAAGCCAAAATACATAACCTCGTGACTTTATTTATACCTAGTAAGTATGAAGAGGACCAGGACTCAAAACATCACCGTGAAAGGGGATTTTACACAAGACTAAATGAACTTAAGATTGCTGAAGGTCAAGAGGGAAATGTAAAACATGGCAAGAAGCAAAAGCAAGAAAATTAAAATATAAAAAATGATCGCAAAATTCTATACCCATCTGACTCCTGACAAGCTACTGTCGTCAACAGATGAAACCTTCCAAGCCTTGCCTCCAGCTTTAAGAGCTAGGATTTCATTTTTCACTTTGATTTTACTTTTAAGTGGTGAACTAGATTAAGGAAATCTGAAACTAGACGATGTATAGATTATCCCACGTCAATTCACTAGCCAAAACAGAAGTCATGCTCATTCACTGGCAAAAACAGAAGTCAAAGGCCAGAGAGTCTCAAAAAAGGAAACAAGTTTAAGCCTCCATAGAAAGAGCCAAATAAATAATGGTGCAAGGATCACAACCTAGATCTTAATTTAGTTTGTCCAAATAACGCCTTCTACCTTGTGGGTTACGTTTCAAGGGAAGATGAACCCGGCTATGTCTCTAGCAAATACCCATTGGATTATCAGGAGTACACCACGCAAATGGGATTCACCAAGTACAGCCCTACTGCTTAGCCCAAAGGTTTCCAGCAGTAGGAACACATGGATGGGATAATGCAGATATAAAAGGGTCTGCCTCTGTTCCAGCTACTGGCTTCCGTCAATCCATTCCACCTCAATTCACAATTTTTCTTATCCAAGATACAAACAGAAGACTCACCTCCTTCCCTGAATTCTTTTGGATACTGCAGTGGTAATTAAAAAAGAAAAAAGAAACCTTCAATACAAACAATAATAAAGACTTAACAAAACTTCAATAGACATTTTCATAAACTCAGAACCATGATTCAAATTCCCAGAGAATTATGAATAATTGAAAAGGGCTCAGTAACACTCTTCTCTCTAGTTCCTACAAATCAAATTACCAAAGTACACAGCTGATTGGAAACATATTAGGGAAATGCTTTCACTATATATTTTTTAATTTCCTTTGCATGAAGTGTTACAGTGATAAAATGTTCAACCACAGGGACGCCTAGCACACTGCAAATACTTAACACCAAACCCAGAATGAATACAGTAAATTTTCAACAATGAAAACCAATATAAAACCATTTGGGCTAGCATAAATCTTACGGAACAAACACACTTAACAATAGATGTGCCATGTGCATGTCTGATTCACTACCACAGACTCACTCGGATAATAAATAACTTGTTCTGAGAGGTGGAGGTGGGGAAATCAGAGGACCAAATCCAATTCAAGTTAAGTCCAAGTAAATATGAAACGCCTGCCAAGTCTGCCAGTAGAGTTTCCAAATATGTTATACATTTTCATCCTCTGGATTTAAAAAAAAAAAAAAAAAACTAAAAGAAAGAGTGATTTTACGATTCTTATAGGGCAGGCAAAGAGACTGCCTTTTTTACTTCGCAGGAGGAAGTGCACTGTAAGCGTATATACACCAGGCAGGAACTGCAGGCCAAGAGACTGTTTCCGAACAATGCCAGGCCATATGTAAAGGACTTCCAGGAGGAGGGCAGAAGTCTCTAGATTATTCCACCCAGTATGGGATAAAAGGTATTGGCAGAGTGGTCCACAATGCAGGGAAACCAGTCATGTTTTCTGCCTCAAATAACTCTAAATGAAATCTGGCTCCTACACCAGTTTAACATATAAAGAACAAGATCAAATTATGACCAGCTTAACTGTCCTTGTTAACATGTGAGTCTACCATACCTGAGTCCATATGATAGATGTTCCCAAATGTTGGATGAGTCAGAATGATTGAATAGACTCAAAACTATCCATATTAATCTCTTTCAAAAGTAAAAGCTATATCTTTTCATTCTTAACCTACCCTCAACAGCATTAGCTGGTTTTGGCAACTCTAGTAGACCAAGCATCCTATAGGTCGATTTCAGATGTAAGGGATTCTCGGGAATCAGATAATTTTAAAAAGGCTATTTTCACTGTTCTTTGGGTTCATGTTCTAAGATAAACATGCCATCTTAATGCAAGACACTAACATGAGCTATGTGATGACTCACATATACATATAATCAAAAAGATCCTCAGACTTACTCCAGAATTACTTCCTATTCTCTGTAAAGCAAACTTCTTTATAATAAAATCTCTTTTGCCACCAACTTTATACTGCTAGCAGGGCAGATTGGCAGCATCTTGCCCCTTGAAATCCCAGAGGAGGAATATATTAAATATCTATTATTGGCCAGAGTAGAAAGAAAGACCAAAAGAAAATGTCCATTGTACATTAAGGCAGTGTTTCTCAAACCACTTCTGAGGAAAGGCTTGTTTTGTTTTTGTTTTTCTAATTCAGTATGGGCCGATACATTCATAAAATATAATAAAAATAGATTACTATAAAAATTAAATTTAAAAGACTATGGCAAAATATAATTATTACTATATGTAATGGGTATAGAATTACTTAGTAGAATCATGAGAAACATTTCTAGTGGCTTACTCTCTAATTCTGTACTTTTCTCATTGTAGATCAGCATTGTCATTTCTGGACCAATGGAGACTTACAGAGCACAATTTTGAGTTGCTCGGCATTGAGGGATATGCCATGGGATGGGAGAACAGCCCCAAGAAACAATCAAAAGATTTCAACCTTAGACATTGAGAACTAGAAGTCAAATAGCAGATAATAAACTTTCTCTCTTTCATTTACATATAAGAAAATTTGCACAGACAAGATTAAAGTGGTTTACTCAAAATTAGAAGGCATTAGGTGAGAAACTAACCCTAAAACCTGGTCTTACGTGAAATCCACCTTTTCACATGTAAGTCTAAACTCACAATATTATTTGGGCACTTTCTAATTCATAAGCTCTTTTGTATCGAGGACTTAATGGCCCAGGAAAAAAAAAATCAACTCTGTCCTTTTAAATTAAATGATAGAATATCCAGGAACTTAATGAAAGAGCGGACAAGCTGGGCAACAGACAAATGGTTAGGCAACCAGTAAAGTCACTTTTCCTCTTCAAATATTTTAAAATAAATGTTCGAGAAGGGGATTTATAAACATTCATTAGTTTTCTTCTGGAGATAAAAAGCCTTTCAGACTCCAAGAGCATCATGACCACCTATACAGTAGCAGGAAGAATGGCGATTTTCTGATAAAGTCACTGGACGATTTTTAAACCTGCAGCTCTCAGTCTAGCATGACTTTGCCTTCCCCTTCCAATATCCAACCAGAGGACTTTTCATAATGTTAGGAGATATTTTTAGATGTCACAGGCTGGGGATAAAGGTGCTTAAATGGTTCTACCGCACAGGAGTCAGAGATGCTGCAAACACTCCACAAGGCACAACAAAGAACCAATCAGCTCACAACGTTAACTGTGCCAACATTCAGAAACCCTGATCTAAACCATCACACAAAGCCCAAAATGGTTTTTCTTCCGAAAACTAAAATAGTACAAAGACAAGCCTAAACTAGCTATATGGTACTTGTGCATTTATTTCAGCTTTTTTATATGAAATATTTTCAGGGTGAGGAAGAATTTCAGAGCATTTTTTTAAACACATACACACTATTGTAGAGAAGCTTGGCCCAGTCATCGTGTCCGACTCTTTGCAACTCCATGGACTGCAGCACGCCAGGCTTCTCTGTCCATCACCAACTCCCAAAGCCTACTCAAACTCATGTCCATTGAGTCAGTGATTCCATCCAGCCATCTCATCCTCTGTCGTCCCCTTCTCCTCCTGCCTTCAAGCTTTCCCAGCCTCAGTGTCTTTTTCAATGAGTTAGTTCTTCGCATCAGGTGGCCAAAGTATTGGAGTTTCAGCTTCAGCATCAGTCCTTCTAGTGAATATTCAGGACTGATTTCCTTTAGGATGGACTGGTTGGATCTCCTTGCAGTCCAAGGGACTCAAGAGTCTTCTCCAGCACCACAGTTCAAAAGCATCAATTCTTCAGCGCTCAGTTTTCCTTATAGCCCAACACACATCCATACATGCTGCTGCTGCTGCTAAGGCGCTTCAGTTGTGTCCGACTCTGTGCGACCCCATAGACGGCAGCCCCCCAGGCTCCCCCGTCCCTGAGATTCTCCAGGCAAGAACACTGGAGTGGGTCACCATTTCCTTCTCCAATGCATGAAAGTGAAAAGTGAAAGTGAAGTCGCTCAGTCGTGTCTGACTCAGCGACCCCATGGACTGCAGCCTACCAGGCTCCTCCGTCCATGGGATTTTCCAGGCAAGAGTACTGGAGTGGGGTGCCATCGTCTTCTCCCCACATCCATACATGACTACAGGAAAAACCATAGCTTTGACTAGACGGACCTTTGTTGGCAAAGCAATGTCTCTGCTTTTTAATATGCTGTCTAGGTTGAAGCACATAAATAAATTGAAGCCACAATTAAGTAATAAAACTCATTTTTCTTATTAGTTGTGACCTTTTTTGGAAGCCACATTATCCTAAGGGAGAGAGAATGCCACACATTTTCATCATTGTGTTATTAAAATAGCTGTTAAAATTCATCAGGACCATAAACAAATAAAGCACTGGATACCTAATGAATCTTAGCTCCACACAGTCTTATCCTTCTAGTTTTAATCCTCTCTTTTTTTCACATTAACATTAGCCTACGGATCTTATCATTACCAATAACTTACCCCCAGCACCCAAGGGCCTCACTACATGGCCCCAACTTACCTTTCCAGTCTTCTCCCCTCATTCCTGGAACAAGGTTTCTGGGGTTACCTGATCATTATGAACTTGAATGCTTCTTTAAATAGGTTCAAGTTCTTCAACCAAGGCTATCTGGCTCCTGCCTTCATCATCCCACTGAAATGTCACTCTCTTCAGCTGCAGCTGCCTACATGTGCCCAATCCAAGGGGACACTCAGCCCTTATCTTAGAAGACTTCTCCGTAGCAAGTCGACCACATTTTCCTTTGTCCATCATTCCCCGGTTCAGTTCAGTTCAGCTCAGTCGCTCAGTCATGTCCGACTCTTTGCGACCCCATAAATCGCAGCACACCAGGCCTCCCTGTCCATCACCATCTCCCGGAGTTCACTCAGACTCACACCCATTGAGTCAGTGATGCCATCCAGCCATCTCATCCTCTGTCGTCCCCTTCTCCTCCTGCCCTCCATCCCTCCATCACTCCCCACCTCCCCACTTTTCCCGATGTTCTCATACAATTGCCTTTCCACTCCCTCTACTCTTGCCTCAACTTAAGCTGCTGGGTGCTCCTCCTCTGGACTATTACAACAGGCTCACTGCTTATGGCTGGGATGGGATCCTTTTCCAGGCGCCCTCCTACACAACTACCACTGTGTGCTCTTTCAAATCCAGGTCTTATTATCTCATTCACACACTTGAACTCTTATCAGTGACTGATGGTTCAGCCTGGCTGAAGTACACACTGGTACTTATCTCCAATCTCTCTTCTCTAGACCAAATGGATCAGAGTCTCTGGAAGTAGGAAGCAGAAGAGGAATCTAATGTGTAGCCAGGATTGAAAATCACTGACTTTTACTACAAAATTCAAACTTAGCATATGCAACTCTCAGATCTGGCCTTGGCTCACTTCTTTGTTCTCTTATCTGCTGCTCCAAAACTCCCCACACTTCTCCCAAAAATCACCAAATAATGTTACCCTATGATTTGGCAAACGCTGGCCCCTTCTTAAGAAACCCAGACCTCATCCATTTCCCTCCATTTCCATTATCCTCACAAGGACACAAAAGTCACCCAGGCTCTCCTTCCTTGGGTGGCTTACTTCTCTTTCCAGACTTAACTCAAGGTCACAGCCTCTGAGAGGCCTTCCTAGAAACTTCCCCACTCAGGGTAAGTTCCAGTCCTTCTCCAGGAAGACTTGGCCTTTCAAACACCTATTTCAAGGTACTTACAGTACTACATTTAGCAGGTACTTAATCATGTCTCATTTCACCAATAATATATAGTAAACATCAATATACAAGCTATTCCTGCAAAGCATGAGGAAAAAGAAATGGAGAAAGGATGGCATTCCTTGGATGTCCTGTTTTCTCCGTTGGCAGGTAGTCCACTTCAAGTCACTATTCCACCTCCAGAAACAAAGTCTTCCTGGAGCAACTCAGATGCCAAAGTCTGTCTCTTCTAATACCAACCTCCATCCCCATTCTCCCATGGCCCAGGTCAGCTAGAGCTGAACACAGTGGAGAACAGTCCTTGAGCAGCCCAGCACTTACACATTCTTAGAAATGAGAAGCATATCAACACATCCCCAGCCCCCTTCTCCCATACTGGCACACACCTCACTTTCAGGA
Organism: Neotragus moschatus; assembly: GCA_006410615.1. Taxonomy (NCBI): domain Eukaryota; kingdom Metazoa; phylum Chordata; class Mammalia; order Artiodactyla; family Bovidae; genus Neotragus; species Neotragus moschatus. Next base: position 1,483,198 of record SJYA01000696.1, on the reverse strand, counting down.
GGCCCCCTTTTCTTTCCAAAACCCACTTTGGTCCTCCAAGTCACCGGTTTATTATTGTCTTTTTGCTTTTTTTTTTTTTTTTTTTGGAGGTAGGAAGCAGCATGCAAACTGCCATATTTATTTAAAATTAGAAACCAACCATGGGGTCTTTGAAATCAGTTCATGCCCACCTGGTACAGGAAAGCAGAACAGGTGGGCCTGCCATTCTTTGCTGTTTCCTGGTCACCTGATCTGGTAGCCCCCACTCCCTGGTCTTGGTCAATAATCCCCAAATTACTTCAGCCCAATACAATTTATTTAATGAACCATTTTTTGGACACTGCTCTCCAGGAACATATGGAAGTATAATCGAAAGGGATGAACATAAAACCTGACTAGCCATTCTAGGGCTTAAATCTTGTCCTTAGGAGTTCATTTAAAACAGGCTTTTATTACTCTTCAAGGCTGTACCTACAATGAATCCTGCAGGCAATTTTGCTTATTTTCAGCTAATGGGAATTTTATAGTCCAACCATTTCCTCAGCCCCAAGAGAAAGACTCAGCGTCAGACCCATGAACTGAGTTCTTGAAGAGTGGTGCATGCCCCCTGTCACAATAGTATTTTCCATAGCTTTTTCATTTTGTTTTCCAATTATGAATTAAAAACAAGATTGAAATAAAATAATTAACAATAGAGAAAGAAATGGTGGAAAGCTATGTAATTTAATTTTTGATGATTTCTGAATAAAACCCTAAATACGCAGAAATATCAGATGCATACAGATGACTTATAAACTCAACTCACTTCACCAGTATAAAGGAAAGCAAAATCTCCATGTGATCTGCTTGGATTTCTAATCTCTGTGCTTACTGAAGTCTGTGAAGTGATGACACTGTGGTTTACAGAAGCTGTCTCGTGACTTTATAACATTGTAATACATACAGTATCTGGCATTGATGCTAAGGAAACAGAACAGAGTCTATGAGTCACAAACAAATTAGGCTTCTATTTGATAAAACACAATTTCAAACTTTTAATATAACCGATACAATAAAAGAAATACGCAATGGATTAAGGACAAAAATGCCTGCAACAACTGTTTAATACGAGCCACATCACTCATCATTCCTGCATCTGACCTGGTCTTATCACTGTTGTTATTGTGAGAATGGACTGGTTGGATCTCCTTGCAGTCAAAGGGACTCTCAAGAAACTTCTCCAGCACCGCAGTTCAAAAGCATCAATTCTTCGGCGCTCAGCTTTCTTTATGGTCCATACATACATACATATGGTCCACATCCATACATAACTACTAGAAAAACCATAGCTTTGACTAGACAGACTTTTGTCGGCAAAGAGATGCCTCTACTTTTTAATATACTGTCTATTATAGCTTTCCTTCCAGGGAACAAACACTTCTAAATATGGGAGTGCTTCTACCTCTAGGCTGAATCAGTATTGCAGCAGCCATGCTACCCACTATATCCCACTGCCAAATAGCCAATATCCACTGTTTCTCACAAGGCAAAAAACAAAGAACTATTTTGAGGGCATACTGAGCAAAAATGAAAAAAATAAAAACTTGCAGAGACTATCCTGTGAAGTCATAAGTGTGGTTTTCTAATGCAGGAAAATATCACTAGAAGCCATTTCCAAAGATGAATTCCAAAAATATTTTCAGAAATATTACATAAACAACCCTCTAACAAGAGAGAAGGAAAAAAGTTATTGCATAATTATTATAGGTGAGGCACCATACTTGGAATTTTCCTATACAATTTAATTTTATTCTTATCAAAAGCACTCTAGGGCAGATAATATTTTACCCCTAGTTTTTAAAATGAGGATCCAATATTCAGAAAAGCTAAATTGCTCTGTCCAGGTCACACAGACACTCTTTATTTTAGTCCAAAGTCCACGTTCCATTCATTCACTGGGTCCTGCCAGATGCATGGAAGAAACTCAGAAAGCAGTAGCTCCCAGAGTAGAAATAACATCCCTGGAGAGGATGACATGCTGCCTTTCACTTGCTCATTTACATGATCCTTTAACATCATGTTCCAGTGATGTCTGAAAACCAGTATTATAGAGTAAAATTGGAAGAAGCAAGACCCTATTCTGTGGATTTATGTTTACTCTGTTCTAAATGCCTTTACCTCTGGCTATGAACCATGCTGTCTCAGGCCTTTTGACATGAAGAAGCCACAAGTAACAAGAGATCAAAAGATCAAACCCCCTTCATGGATCACAGTCTTGTTGTGGCAAAGGGGCTGTGTAACTCAATGAAGCTATGAACCACGCCGTGCAGAGCCACCCCAAGACAGATGGGTCATAGCAAAGAGTTCTAACAAAACAAGGTCCTCTGAAGGAGGAAATGGCAAAACACTCCAGTTTTCTTGCCACGAGAACCTCATGAACGCTATGAAAAGACAAAAAGCTATGGCACCAGAAGATGAGTCCCCAGGTCAGAAGGTGTCTGATATGCTACTGGGAAAGAGCAGAGGGCAATCACTAATAGCTCCAGAAAGAAAAGTGGCTGGGCCAAAGTGGAAATGACGCTCAGTTGTGGTTATGTCTGGTGGTGAAAGTAAAGTCCAATGATGAGATGGTTAGCATCACCAACTCAATAGATGTGAACCTGTGTAAACCCCAGGAGATAGTGAAGGACAGGAAAGCCTGGCATGCTGAAGTACATGGGGGTGCAAAGAATCGGACATAACTTAGCGACTGAACAACAACAACAAAAATCAAACATCTCAGGTCCAAGTCATGCATTTCCCAAAACAGGAACATAGTTCATGATTTGGAATACACAGGAGCAGTGTAAGAAAATAGAATTTATTTGAATACAACAAAATAACCAACAGTCTCATAACAAAAGTTATGGGAGCCACAGGGAGAAGTCACGAATGGAATCCTCAGTTTCCTGAACATAATTTCAAAGACATCAGTAAAAATCTCTTTGATGAGCATTAAAAGTGAGTTACATTCGACACGCATTGAAATGCCATTTGTGGGACCAATGTATTACCCTGCCTCATTTTTATACTGAGTTACATATCGCACAGATGCAATCTTCATGGTTGATTAGATTGGATGTTTAGGGCTCACTGCAAAAATACTGTTAGGAGTATCTTACCATCTCCCTTTTTCTCATTTATATTTTGAAATAATTACAGATACACAGGAAGGTACAAAAAAATCTACAGGAAGGTTACACCCACCCTTCACCCAGTCTCTCCTAGTTAACATCTTGGGTCCCAATAGTACAGCATCAGGATCAAGAAACACATTGGTTGACACTGATGTGGTCCACTGAGCTTTTTCAGATTTTACCAATTTTACATGCACTCATTCGTCTGTGTGTGTGTGTAGTTCTATCCAGTTGAATCACACATGTAAATTTGTATAACCAATCAACACACAGAACTTCACTATCACTACAAGGCCTTCTCAAGCTGTTCATTTATAACTACTCACTCCACTTACAGTCTCCATCCCTAAGCCCTGACAACCATGAATCAGCTCTCCATCTCTGTAATTTTGTTATTCAAGAATGTTATATTTTAAAAAAGAATGCTACACAAATCACTCTGCAGCCTTTTTATATGTTTTTTTTTTTCCTCTGAGAATAATTCCTTTGAGATCAATCCATGTAGCTTCATGGATCAATGTTTTGTTCCTTTTTATTGCTGAGTAGTATTCCGTGGTATGGATGTACCAGTTTGTTTAACCACTCCCCCACTGATGGTAGCTTCCAGTTTTGTTTTGGTTTTTGCCTATTACAATTAAAGCTGCTGTGAACATTTGAGTACAGGATTTTGGGTAAAAGCAAGTTTTCACTTTAAGGTACACATAGCTCAGACTGAAACTGCTGGGTTATATGGTAAGCGTATATTTAGTTCTATAAGAAACTGCCATACTGATTTCCAGAGTGGCTGAAACATTTAGCATATTCACCAACAATATATAAGAGATTTTCCATATCTTTTCCAACATTAGGGGTTATCATGCTACACACTGTTTCTGCAGCTTAGTTGCTTCAGTCATGTCTGACTCTGTGTGACCCTATGGACTGTAGCCTGCCAGGCTTCTCTGTCCATGGAATTCTCCAGGCAAGAGTACTAGAGTGGGTTGCCATGCCCTACTCCAGGGGATCTTCCCAGCCCAGGGATCGAAGCTAGGTCTCCAGAATTGCAGGAAGATTCTTTACCACTGAGCCACCAGGGAAGCCCATGCTATACATTATATGAATATATATTTGCCACTTTTCTAAGTGAGAAATGATATCTCACAGTGATGACATTATATCTTGCTCTCTTCCACCTAAACCTGGCATATACAAACTCATAATTTAACCAGGGGAACAATCATTCCAGTGACTTTCAAAGTTGTTGACCATCATGTGAAGTCTGATTCAGAATATAGATACCCAGTGGAAACAATCCAAATGTCTACTGATGGATGAATGGATTAAAAAAATATGGTGTATATATACAATGGAATATAATTCAGCCTTTAAAAGAATGAAATTATGATACATGTTACAACATAAATGAACCTTGAAGACATTGTGCTAAGTTAGATAAACCAGACACAAAAGGACAAATATTATATGATTCCACTTATACAGAGGTACCTAGAATAGGCAAATTAACTGACACAAAAACTAGAATAGAGGTTACCAGGGGCTGCGGGAAAAGGAGAATGAGGAGTTACTGCTTAATAAATATACAGCTTCAGTTTGGGATGATGGAAAAAGTTCTAGAAAAAATACTGCAGTGGAGATTGCATAATAGTGCATTTAATGTTACTGAACTACACACTTTAAAATGGTAAATGTTATGCTTTGTGTATTTTACCACAATAAAAATGAATGAAGAACACAGATGCCTGGGCCTTGCCCACTGAAAATTGTTTCCTTGGTCTGCAGTGGGACTGGAGCATCTGAGTATTTCACAAACAGCCCTGGCAATTCTAAGGCACATTCAGGTTCAGCACCCCTGCATTTTACAGAAGACGAAACCAAGGCTTTGGAAAGAAATCCCTGAGTGAAAGTCGAGTAACTAGAAGTGGCAGAGGAGGGAACTGATTCCATATCTAATTCCAAGTCTAGTCCCCTTTCACTTCATTCTTCAACTGACTGAGAATCTTTACAACTATCCAATCCACAGGTCCCAAGGCACACAAGCTCTGTCTAGATGCCTGAAAATATGACCCCGGCTTCTGCATTTAGCACTTCAATGTGGTCTTGCCTCTAGAGGTTTGAAGTTGTTACCTTGCACTCACAGCCTCATCAAGGTAGCCACACTGCAGTCACCCAGACCCCAAATATCAAAATTCCAACTGTATTTTTAAATCTGATCCCTCTGCTGGCTCCACCTATGGCATAGAGAATGCCCAGACATTCTCAGGGAAACAGGGGGCTGCCTCATGTGCTAAACATCAGCTAGTTGATGCCCAAACATGTTTGCAGATAAACAGACACACAGCCCTTTAACCATCAAGCTACTGGAAGCATAATTAGATGACTCTGGTGTAAATAAGCTCATCTCAGTGAAGGAGACACTCAAGTTCACGAACATACCAAGGTACTTTGTTCACTTTTATTATCATATCAGCCCTAGTAAAATGTGAGCCTCTCTGGCAGATAGAATTCTAAGGCAAACAAACATTAGTTCTCAAGGTGAGATACCTGTCAAAAGGAGAACCTAAATAAAACATTTGATCCTAAAAACCAGTTGTGCCAACTTCTAAAGAGACTGAAAGAGACTATTCTCTGATCAAAGCCCAATAAGACTGCTTCTAATTGTTGCATGATGGTCATCTGAAAATAATAAATAGATGCATGCATCTTCATAGAGTGATGTATCACACATACAGACGTACTTTCAATTTTGCAGCTGCCAAACTCAGACGGCAAATGAAAGAGACCTAAACAGATGTTGGTAGCTTCTATTTCAAATCACTGCTTCCCTGCAGTTTTTAAAGATGCATTCCAACTTTCCACTTGGAATACCTACCTTTATTTTTATCTCCATGAAACAATTCTATTAGAAGCCTCAGAGGAGATAAGAATGTTTTGATTCTAAGACATTTCAAGATGATAGGCACCATCGTGATTTCATTCTCGTAAGTGAAATATCAGACCAGAGCAGGGAAAAATCATTTTAAAGAGCAGAGTACCTTACTCTCCATGAGCAAGTTAGATGCAGTCACAGAATAGTTTTCAGAGCCACTGTAGAAAACTCAAAGCCAATTTTAAAGTGTGTTTTATGTGATGTCACGAAAGGAAGTACGTAATCCTATCAAAATGACAGCAACTAGGATATCTGAAGTCATAATTGGTGAAAAATCTACTAAAAATTATATTAAGGTTATCACTGAGTCTGTAAGTATGGAATATACTACAGCTACCACCACATGAAAATACACTTAGGTTATGGTGATTTTAAGGACTTTTTAAAATCTCTATGGAATTCAGCAAAGAAACAGTAAGACATCAGGAGTCTGGGAATGGTTTAGAGACATGCTGCCATTTTTTCATTTCTATTATTCATTTTTACCCTCTCCCTAAAATTCTCACTCAACTCTTTTAAAGTCCTGCTGAATTCCAAAATGAATTTAAGATGTATATGGCTCAACAGTAATATACTAAATACACAGTTAATTTCATGAGTTATGCATTAAACAAGGAAGACTGGAATTTGGTTCCAATTTTCCTTTCTCCTCCTTGCCTTTTTCCAACATACATTCAACTACCATGTGCCACGCACAGTGATCACAACTGAGAATACTATGGCCCCTCACAGAACCTCTACTTTAGTGGGAGTTACAGAACAACAAAACACTAAATCACAGTTGTGCCTAGTGTTAATTCCACAGCAAGTAGCCATTGAGGCCAGGAAATGATGTCTACAGTGAGAGCTGAAGAAAGGGTAAAAGTCAACTAGATGACATTGGGTGGAAAGCAGGCATGCAGAATGAACAGTGTGTACAAAGCCCCATGACAAGAAGCATGCACAGAACAGTGAGAGGAACAATGTCCAGCCACAGAACAAGAGGAAGCTAGAAAGATAAGTAGGAGCCAGACCTTACAGGGATGAAAGGGAATAGCCAAGGGTGAGCACTTTTCAGTGTTTGCTGTTTGCAGGACCCATAAGGTATGTTCTAGCTCTAAGCACCATTTATGACAGATGTTTCTACCTGCCATGATACCAGAGCTGCTCTGACTATGGTCAGTAGAGTCTAAGGTGACTCTCAAGACTTCCACTCCCTTATACATCCACCTTTTATAATCCCAAGAGTGGACAAGACTTGTGGATGTGATGGATGTCGTTCCCATAATTAGGTTATGCAAAGATGAAGCAATTTTACAGGTGTAATTAAGATCCCTCATCAATTTCACTTTGAGTCATTAAAGAGGGAATTTTTCCTGAGTGTGCCTGACCTATTAAGTGAGCCCTTAAAAAGTCTATAGGTCAGAGAGACACTCTTCTGTTAACCTTGAAGAAGTACCCATTCTACAACCACATGGAATTGAATTCTAATAACATGAGCTTAGAAGATGACCTTGAGCTTCAGATAAAACTGTGGCCCTAGCTGATCTTGACTGCAGCTCTATGAGACCCACCTAAGCTAGGTCCAGAATCCTAACACATGGAAATGATGAGATAAGAAAGGGACTGCTATTTCGGGTCACTAAAGTTGTCATAACTTACTATGAATCAGTAGAAAATATATCAACTGGACATTGGCAGCTGAAGGAAGATTTGTTAGGCTGGTAGCCATTGAAGAGGATTCCCATGTTTTTTATATGGGTGCCAGGTCCACATCTGATTGCAATGCTTTGTATAGGACAGGAAACCAGGACCACATTTCATAACAATGAGAAACATTTTCAATTTGCCCACTTCAGAAAAGTAAATACTGATGCACCCCAAGTCAGCAGCAAGACTTGGCAATGCAGTTTTCTAACTGAAAGGCAATCACAAGCTTTTCACTTAAACTGCCTTCCAAAGCCCATGGAGCCTAAAACACAAAGGCTATAGATGAAAGGACAGAAACAAATTTGACAGAGAAAGCAGATCCTTATTTTAAGTCTTCTTTAGTTTTAACAAGAACAGGTTTCGGTAAAGTATGATTTTAATGTTAACAAGATCCTTTCATACAAATAAGGTTTTGTTTTTTTTATTTAAATACAAAAATAGCCCGGTTTATATTATGGGAAACTAATCTACGAAATATAACATTTTATACGTATTTTTTCAGTTAGAGAAAAGGAGGGAGGAAAACAAACCCCTCAAGTTTTCTTCTTTTTTCTTTGTCCTTAAAAACACATTAACAACCTCCACTCAAATTTTGGGGGCTAAGTATGTAAAATTAGTTATACTGTTAAAAGCTAAAATAGTTATAAGTTATAACATACACGCAAGCATCTTATAACCTAACAATTTCAAGAAACACATTAAGAACTCTCTTAGGCTAAAAAAAAATCATGGTAAAAATGACAGCAGTACTGGAATCGAGTAGCTCAGTGATGGGAATGTTTTTCAGAGCAATGTAATTTCTTAAGATGTTTAAAGTTATATGTCAGAGGCTCAGCATTAAAGAAGCTAAGATTTAAGCTAGCAGAGACTGCTTTCTGTATGCAGAGACCGACTCTGGAAGGATTCCCACAAATCCGGGAAATGGTTATCTCCAGGAAAGGGTACAAGGTGGCTAGGGTCGAGACTAGGACAAAGCCTTACTTTTACCATAGGATGCTTTTGTGTATTTTGAATTTTATGAATGGATTATCTATTAAAAATATTTTATGAAACTAGGTATACACACAAAAGAGTAATGCTCAACTAAATTGTCTCAGTACACTGCAATACAGTCATGGATACCGAAGAGGAAAAGAAAGTAAGTTAGGGGTTCCCCAAAACAGTTCATAAGAAAAGCCACCACCTCCTAAGACACATTTCACTGCTCACCTAATTCCTTTGAAATTGCTGATCCAACCAGAGTGTAAAAGTCCAAGGAAGCAGAAAGGGCGCGACAGAGACAATGCTGCTGCAAAGTTGATGCCAGCGTCTCTCTGGCTCCTTCATCTCTGGAGCCCTCCTAATTCTCCAGGTCACTCCTCCTTCCTTCCCATCTAACAGGCAGCATATGTGTTACCAGGAAGAAGAATGGAGTGTTTGGAATCTGAGTCCCGCTGCTTCTGAGCAACTGTGCATCTTAAAAAAAGAAAAATCTCTTCACCTCTTTAAGCGTCTCTGTTTCCCCATTCGTTAAGTCAGAATAATAATCACCACCACCTCAGAGGTGACTATAACATTATCTATGAAAACCTAAAGATTGGAGTTTGTCTATTTCAAAATACTGTCTGAATCACCACACAGTGTATATGACTGATGGAGTATTAACCTTAAGGCAGGTTATACCTTATTTTGGATATGAAACCTGGGGCAAACGGCATCCAGATCAATCATATATAACAACCACCAGAGAATCTGGTCATGTCTAAAAGAAAGGAATACAGAGGCTGGGGAAAGAGCTGCTCTTTTGTTTGAGCAGCAGGCAATACACTGTAAGGACTGCCAAAGCAGTCTGGTTAAAAGCAAACAACCAGATGGACACGAGCATGGTTAATTCAGCCTTTCCATCTTAAAACATATAAACAAGAGGACAATTTACTCTGTCAACACAGGGATTAATTATTTTTTAAGTTTTTTTTTTTAAGTTCATTCCTATATATGGTAATCAGCTGGCTCCCTCCAAAACAGACACATAGCAATATTCTGAAAGGCATAGTCATCTTCCAGGTCATTCTCAAAGCAACAGGCAAAGTAACCCCTTCTGTGTGAACCTGCACTATGTGAAAGGCAGTCTGTAATTAATAATACTCAATCTTTTACCATTATTCATATTCTTTGTTACTTTGGTCAGCACTTGGTCTCTGTAAACAAGCCTAGAACCTAGGTGGGTGTCCAATTTTGGAAATCAGTGTGCAAATATTTATATCATGTCTCTTTCCTTTCATTTTCTGAGACATCATAGGATCTTTTAAAATCAAATATAAAAATTAAACTGTTAAAAAACACAACCTGTGGGATCATAATCATAGAAAAATAATATGAAGCACAAAGAAATCAGAGAAATCAAAGACAGAAGATTGTGGAAAATAAATCCCACTTAACAAATGAAAAACTATGTTCCTCTATCTTTCATCAAAGTATTCTGGACCATTAATATTTTATGCTGCATATGAAGAAAGAGAATGGAACTGAACCTATAAAGGTTTGAAACACACCTTATTCACTTATGATACACTAATAGCAAACATATTCAAATAACAAATACATTATTGTTCATGAAAGAACCCCAGATTAAAGAGTGGTTTGCAGTCCAAGTAAATACAGAAAAGCTGCCAAAACTGTCTGTTTGACTCTCAATGATCTCATTTGTTTTTAATCAAACAATATTGAGTTTTTTCAAATTAGATTAATCTTTTGCCCAGTTTTTAAGCTATTTGGATAAAAATGTATAACAATTATTAGCATAAAATAATCTGAAAAGTACACTGAAACATTTGCTTAAGAAGAATTCATTATAATTTACTTGCTTTTTCTGTTTTAAAGAATAATCTGGCTTCATAAAAGGTATAAGACTAATTTGGTAAGCAGTGTCATCCTATAAACACCTGGCACGGGATCAGTAAATACTTGAATGAATGAATGAATGGAACATATGAGCAATGTGACTGAAGCANAGAAGGAAAGAATATACAATGGAGAAAAGACAATCTCTTTAACAAGTGGTGCTGGCAAAACTGGTCAGCCACTTGTAAAAGAATGAAACTAGAATACTTTCTAACACCATACACAAAAATAAACTCAAAATGGATTAAAGATCTAAACTTAAGACCAGAAGCTATAAAATTCCTAGAGGAGAACATAGGCAAAACACTCTCTGACATAAATCACAGCCGGACCCTCTATGACCCACCTCTCAGAGTAATGGAAATAAAAGAAAAAATAAACAAATGGGACCTAATTAAAATTAAAAGCTTCTACACAACAAACGAAACTATAAGCAAGGTGAAAAGACAGCCTTCAGAATGGGAGAAAATAATAGCAAATGAAGCAACTGACAAAGAATTAATCTCAAAAATATACAAGCAACTCCTGCATCTCAATTCCAGAAAAATAAATGATCCAATCAAAAAACTGGCCAAAGAACTAAACAGACATTTCTCCAAAGAAGACATACAGATGGCTAACAAACACATGAAAAGGTGCTCAACATCATTCATTATCATAGAAATGCAAATCAAAACCACAATGAGGTACCATCTCACACTGGTCAGAATGGCTGCCATCAAAAAGTCTACAAACAGTAAATGCTGGAGAGGGTGTGGAGAAAAGGGAACCCTCTTACACTATTGGGGGGAATGCAAACTAGTTCAGCCACTATGGAGAACAGTATGGAGATTCCTTTAAAAACTGGAAATAGAACTCCCATTAGACCCAGCAATCCCACTGCTGGGCACACACACCGAGGAAACCGGAATTGAAAAAGACACATATACCCCAATGTTCATCACAACACTGTTTACAATAGCCAGGACATGGAAGCAACCTAAATGTCCATCAACAGATGAATGGATAAGAAACCTATGGTACATATACACAACGGAATATTACTCAGCTATTAAAAAGAATGCATTTGAATCAGTTCTAAAGAGGTGGATGAAACTGGAGCCTATTATACAGAGTGAAGTAACTTAGAAATAAAAACACCAGTATAGTATATTAATGCATATATATGGAATTTAGAAAGATGGTAACGATGACCCTACATGCAAGACAGCAAAAGAGACACAGATGTAAAGAACAGACTTTTAGATAGACTCTGTGGGAGAAGGCAATGGTGGGATGATTTGAGAGAATAGCATTGAATCATGTATATTATCATATGTAAAACAGATCACCAGTCCAGGTTTGATGCATAAGACAGGGTGCTGAGGGCCAGTGCACTGGGATGACCCTGAGGGATGGGATAGGGAGGGAGGTGGGACGGGGGTTCAGGATGGGGAACACATGTACACCCATGGCTGATTCATGCCAATGTATGGCAAAAACCACTGCAATATTCTAAAGTAATTAGCCTCCAATTAAATAATTTTTTTTAAAAACTAAAAAAAAAAAAAAAAGAAAGAAATAAGAGGCATGTAAAATAGCCCCTCTTTCTTCATCTAGCCTATATTCTAAATTCAGTTAATCCTATAATTGCAGTTCATCACCCTGGGTTAAGATTTTGCAAAAATAGCATCATTAAAGTCTTGATTTTTTGACAACTGTCAGTGCTTTCTACATATTGTTGAAAAAACATAAAAGTAATGTCTGGCCCTCAGTTAGGTTCTTTAAAAGGAGCTTGATACCATTTCTCACAAAACCACAGAAAGGGAGAGAAAAATTCCCATTATAATATGGGAGAAATACAGAACAGGAAAAACTTGGGACAGGAGTGTACATGTAGCAGTCTCAAGTAAAAAACTGGTTACATGGGCAGTGTAGGGGCAATGTGGGTATGTGAGCAAGATTTTAAAGCAAAAAACAGCTATATAGATATTTTTACAAAACAAATAGCAAAAGAATAAGTACCATTTAATTTCATTTATATAAAAATTTATGCTCAAAATCCTCCAAGCTAGGCTCCAACAGTACATGAACCAAGAACTTCCAGATGTATAAGCTGGATTTAGAAAAGGCAGAGGAAGAACCAGAGATGAAATTGCCAACATCTGTTGGATCAGAGAAAAAGCAAGAGAATTCCCCAGAAAAACATTTACTTCTGCTTCATTGACTATGCTAAAGCCTTTGTGTGGATTGCAACAAACTATAGAAAATTCTTCAAGCAATGAGAATACAAGACCCACCTTACCTGCCTTCTGAGAAATCTGTATGCAGGTCAAGAAGCAACAGTTAAAATTGGATATAAACAATTGACTGGTTGGGAAAGGAGTATATCAAGGCTGTATATCGTCACCCTGCATATTTAACTTATATGCAAAGTACATAATGTGAAATCCATGGCTGGATGAAGCACAAACTGGAATCAAGATTGCCGGGAGAAATATCAATAACCTCAGTTATGCAGATGACACCATCCTTATGGCAGAAAGCAAAGAGGAACTAAAGAGCCTCTTGATGAAGGTGAAAAAGGAGAGTAAAATCCTGGCTTAAAACTCAACATTCAAAAAACGAAGATCATGGCATCCAGTCTCTTCACTTCATGGCAAATCGATGGGGAAACAATGGAAACAGTTTATTTTCTTCAAAATCATTGTGGCTCCAAAATCACTGTGGATGTTGAATGCAACCATGAAATTAAAAGATTCTTGTTCCTTAGAAGAAAAGCTATGACAAACCTAGACAGTGTATTAAAAAGCAGAGGCACTACTTTGCCAACAAAGGTCTGTATAGTCAAAGCTATGGTTTTTCCAATAGTCATGTATGGATCTGAGAGTCAGATCACAAAGAAAGCTGAACACCGAAGAATTGATGCTTTTGAGCTGTGGTATTGGAGAAGACTCTTGAGAGTCCCTTGGACTGCAAGGAGATCCAACCAGTCCATCCTAAAGGAAAACAATCCTGAATATTCATTGGAAGGACTGATGCTGAATCTGAATCTCCAATACCTTGGCCATTTGATGTGAAAGAACTGACTCACTGGAAAAGCTTTAATGCTGGGAAAGACTGAAGGCAGAAGGGGACAACAGAAGGTGGGATGATTGGATGGCATCAATGGACATGAGTTTGAGTAGATTTTGGTAGATGATGAAGGACAGGGAAGCCTGGCGTACTGCAGTCCATGGGGTCACAAAGGGTCAGACACAACCGAGTGACTGGACAACAGCATATCAAATAAAACCACACATACAAGATTACATATATATATAAATGTTTGTATATGTAATAAACTGGAAAAGGTCTGGGAAAGACAATAAATTGATAACAATTGTTATTTCTCAGAAGATTCAGTTTTATAGAAAATACTTTATTCCCTCCTCCCCTGATATTAGTGGGAGAAGAAAATAAAACAGAAATAACGCAATTTAATGGTGAGATGCCAGCTGTGTGTGTGCTTAGTCTCTTCCGTTGTTTCCACTCTCTGTGATCCCATGGACTACAGCCCATCAGGCTCCTCTGTCTGTGGGATTCTCCAGACAAGAATACTGGAGTGGGTTGCCATGCCCTCCTCCAAATGATCTTTCCTGACCTAAGGATCGAATCTGCATTTCCTGTGTCCAATTGAAGAATCCACTGAAGGTGGATTCTTTACCCACTGAGCCCCCAGGGATGCCCAAGATATCAACTAGGTAAAGACCTATATATGGGAAAAAATACAGGAAAAATATATCAAATATCAACAATTATTTATTACTTCTGGGTGGTTAGATTATGAGTAATTTATTTTCTGTTTTTCCACAGTTTAGCCTATTTTTAAAAGCTTCTTCTGTGAGCATATGTAACTATTCTAATCACAAAAATATAAATAAACCAGTAGCTAAGAGCAAATACAACTGTGTTTCTTAAAACCCCGGAGACAAACGTTGTATTACGGAGTAGAAATTGAGAAAATAAAGGAGGCATCTTTAAGATCCCCCTCTAGAACCTGACAGGTCAGATTTACTCAGGAGCTTCTATCAGGAAGGTCCATCTTGAGGCAGGCTGAGGATTTTGACCTCCCCAGAAAGCCTTGACTTTACTGTCAGAATGAGAACTCAGGGGACTTCCCTATGGCTAACTCTGTGCCCTGGGTTTAATCCCTGGTCAGAGACCTAGACCCCATATGCTGCAACTGAAAAAAGATTCTTCGTGCCACAACTAAGACCTGGCACAGCCAAATAAATTAATTAATTTTAAAAGATGGAGAACTCAGGACACTGAATTCAATGGTCTATTCTTGGGGCCAGTTCCATTTGAAGAGCCTTATCTTAAGAGAAAAATGAATACTCTGGAAAAGTATCCCTCTCCCTTGGAAGATCAGGATGATGGGAAGGAAGAATGATGATAAAGGAAACAGCAGGACCAGAAAGAAAGGAGATTACACACGAGAGCAACCCAAGGTGCCCCCGTCCCATGATAACAAGAGACAAACTGAAAGCCTTGGGCATGGTCCCTCACACATTCTGCTTCCACCCTGTAGCATCCGATTCATCTCTCAATGCCGAGACTGCCTTGCAAGATGAAGCTGGCAAATCGCCAGCTAAAAGATGGAGAATGAAATGGAAGAGGTTCTTTAAGGTGAATCAACAGTAAATCAGACACACATTAATTCAGCAACGTATTCTTAATTGCAACTACTTTATCTGACCATCAGCTTGGGAGATTCCTAAGAAATTACTATTTCAAGTCTTGCATCCATAGCTCTCCGAAGTCATGTGAGTGAAACATCTGACTCCCAACTCCGTAGGAAAGAGGTGAGAAGTAAATGACTGATTACTCCTACTCCAAAAGGCTTTAGAAAACGCATTGTTATAGTCAAGTCCATCAGGTATTTATAGAGTACCCACTATATTTACACTGAGAAGTGCTTATATGCCAGGCACTGTGCTAAACACTTTGTTTCCTACTATTAGCTACCTCTCCAACACAATTGCTATCTTCGTTTAACAGGTGAGGGAATGCGGTAGAGAGAGGCTCCGTGTCTCTACTCGCTCAAGTGGAAACCTTGAGGTATTAGTTTCTCAGGCTGCTGTGACAAATTATCACAAGCTTGGGAGCTTAAGACAACAGAAATGTATTCTCTCACAGTTTTGGAAACTAGAAGTTCCAAATGAAGGTGTTGGCAGGACCATGCTCCATCTGAAGATTCTGGGGAGGAACCCCCCTGGGCTTTTCCCAGCTCTTGGTAGCCAGAGACACTCCTTGACTTGTGGCAACACAACTCCAACCTCTGGCTCAAGTGTTTATTTATAGCCTTAACCATTATAGTTTACTCTTATAATTATAGTCACTCACAAACAATTGGGCATTAATTCTTGACATGTGGACTTCATATAACAGTGTGTGTTGAAAAGTTCAAACTCTTAATTGAGTATAGAGCCTTGGGGGTTGTCACTAGAAATGGTGCTTGAGTTTACCTCGTTTCTAAAGAACTGCTTTTGAGAGCTCTACAGAAGGGGCCCCTCTCTTGCTGCTTCAAAACTGCATTCTCTTCTGTGAGGGTAGAAATCACCAGATCAAGGTCTCTTTCAGAGGTCCCCACCCAGGCTGCATATTAAATCCCCCAGGAGCTTTTCAGAAAGACAGATACTAAGCTTCTCTCCCCAGAGCAGGTGAATAATGTGAATCTCAGCAACACAGCCCAGGCATTCATACCTGCTTCTCTCATTACATGGCCACCTCCTCTGTGTGTCTCTGTCTTGTCTTCATATAAAGACAACAGGCGTAATACATTTGGAGCCGCCCCTAATCTGGCATGACCTTAACTAATTATATCTCTAAAGATCCTATTTCCAATTAAGGTCACACTCTGGGGTTCCTAGTGGATGTGAACTTTTGGGGAACACTCTGCAACCCAGGATGCATTTTCGGGGTGAGAAATCTCTTTGCAACCCAGGACTGTTGGATCTGGACTTGGCAGTGTGACTCCAGAGCCACATCCTGAAGCACTGTGCTCATTTTGACATCTGCAGGACCATACTACATACACTAGGCATCATCAGAGCAGGACCTGGATCCTGTCCTGAGGAGCTGACAATCTACTGAACACAAACGAGACAATGAAGGAGAAAAATCACATCGCTGAAATGTCTGAGGGGCCTTCTGATGCCATGGAAACTTAGCTATCATGTGATGGATGAGAGCTGGGGGACCCTGAGCACAGGCAGCATCTGGGCAGGTTGGGAGGAAAGACCTGAGTGAGGGCGGAAGCAAGGCTAGAAGAACAGGTTCTAGAGAGATGGGCATGCTGGTGAGTCACAGGAGACAGGGCGGAGGGTGGGGGGCGGTGGTGGAATAAGAATATTTTAAGGATGTTCCAAAGACAAAGGGAAGAACTTCTGTTTAATTCAGAAAAAACTTTAATAGGGACCAAAATGATATAAACTGGTCTTAAAGACTCCTCTGGCAGAGGTGGGCAGGGCAAGCTAAAGCCTGGAAAAACTGAGTGCTGAAACTTCTTGATAAAACAGGCTTGTGTGTGTGTGTACCAACATGCAGGGGCATCGTGCTTACATCTCTTCTAGGACAGTTTAACAACCTGCCTCCAAAAACAAGCCAACGCTGCAGATGCTTTCTATGCTTTCACCCCCCACTAGGAGATTCCTCCTTACCACCAGCCCCTCAACACTCACTCGCTTCCCTCCTGACACCGCCTTGCATCCCAGCCAAAAGCTGAATGAATAGAAAGGTGAGAGAAAGAGAAATAAAAACGCCTACAGGAACAGCCAAAAAAAGGCAGCCAAGACATAAATCACCTTTGCACCGCTCGCAACAGGCTCCCCTCTGCTTGATGGCCAAGGCACAGTCTCTGGACAACACTGGGCACTTCTCTCTCTTACAGGTCACTTCCTTGTTCTAGGCGGGAAAAAAAAAAAAGACAAGACACATTTGAAATCAGCTTCCAACAGAATCCCCAGAATCCTAGCACACAGTTGAGCCTTTCCCAGCTTCCCTCTTCCTATCTTGCCTTCATCTTCACAAGACAACTCTGTGATAACCAATGAGATTTTGCTTTCTGGAGTGGGTATATCCATCCAGGAACAGATTGAGATTAGAGGCAGATGAACAGGATGGAAAGTCCCTTCTTGACCAGCCAATTTAACATAGATGACCAAACTCCGAGAAAGAGAAGCTTTCTTCTGTTCTACCATTTCTTTCTGGTACACACTATAGAAATGATAATATTTGTGTAAATCATATTTTGCCCATTGGGCTACCTGGGCCAGGACGGCATTGTGAGAACAAAAATATTTGCACACGGCCGTCCAACTATCCTTAATAGTAGAGTGCATTAAAATGCAGCAATCTAAAGTTCCAACTCAAATAATGACAAAGTTGAGTATTGAATCGGCTCAGTAAGAGAAAAAATAATATTCCCCATGCCAAGCAGAGACACAGGCGTCAGTGTTTTATAGCTGTGGGACAGCTGTACTGTATTAGCACTTATGCTAATGAAAGTGTGGTGAGTATCTGCATCTTCGGTTTTATCCAGAAAGGTCAGCTGTTAAAATGACTTTGACAAGATCCAAACATGATGCATTACCTGTTTGCAGAACAAGATGCACATGAACCAAAAATACCAGGTCACAACACTTCAGCAAGACTGGGACTGGAAAAGTGTCTACTGAATGCTAGGTGAATAATCATTACATTCCTGAGAGATAAATATTATCAGTCTCTCATTTCTGCACAGGAAAATTGCTGTTTCCAGTAGCTCTGACTTTTAGAAGCTCATATAACTTTGCAATGGTAGAGGTGGATTTCAAAATTGACCTCACAAACGTACACAAGGCCCACCTCTTACCCTGAGTTAAGGCTAGAATGACCACATTCATCACCTGATTTGGGGACAGACTAGAAAGGAGCAACTGACCAGCTCTCTTACCTCGAGGTGAACGCTCCTGAAACATGTGCCGGAGACTCAGCCCTGACAAAGACCTTGGGAAGATTCACAAGTGTACCTAGTAGTCTTCAAAGTTAAGAAACTAAAGAAGATCTCTCCAGTTCTATTCCAGCACCAAGGAGAAATGTAAGGAGTGTCTTTAATTGTCTGAGTGTGTGTATGTGCGCGCGCGCGTGCGCGCGCGCGCGCGCGCAAGAGAGGGTGGAAGGGGATGGTATGTTGGGGGCTGGGAATCCAAGTTCAGCCTATACACTAAATTCCAGCTCTAAATCAGTGCTAAGATAAAACAAGTGTCTATTTAGTAGACACTTGCTACAGTCTCAATATTGCTGAAGTGTTGTAACGTAGTATTTTTGGTTCACACCTATCTTGTTCTACAAACAGGTAATGCATCATGTTTGGATCTTCTCAAAGTCATTTTAATGGCTAACCTTTCCAGATAAAATCGAAGACACAAATGCTCACCACACTTTCATTAGCGTAAGTGCTAATATAGTGCTTCTCTCCAACCCCCTGGGAGTTGCAGAGCCTCTCAAGGCGCTCCCAGGGTCTAATTCTGAAATGAATCCAGACTGTCGTCTCCTCCCTTTCTGAAGAGCAGAACCCCTGAGAGTCTGAGAATTCCACACTCTCCAGCTCACCCATCACCTCTCCCCTAGAGTGAGGTACATGGAGCCTGGGAATGGGTGGGCCCCTGCCATCTCAATAGCTCTATTTCTACATGGTCTTGTTGTCTCAGTACCCTGATGGCCTTTCAAGGCCACTGAAGCATGAGAATAATAAGCCCACCCCAACCAATGCTGCTCAAACGTTCCGAATGGATGTCACACACAGAAAATGACCATCATTTCCAAGACCAATTGTAAACACTCTGATGGGGTCATCCCAGGATCTGCTTGGCCACTGAAAGAGTGAGCAGTCTTCAGGCATTGTACCCATCCCTGCAAGGCTGGTAGACTGACTTCTAGTTTTCTCGTTTATTGATTATTGGTGTCTGATCAGAAGGTGTGGTTGAGCTAAGTAATCCAGTCTCCTTTTCTTTCCCCATTTTTGGCATCTGTTATGTGATAGGAGTTCTCATAGAGAATCTCACCAAATCCTTAAAACACTATGAGGCAGTGATTCTCGCCCTGAGCTGCTAATCAGAATCCGTGCACAGTTCTTCAGAAAGCCTGGCACTGTCTCCCAGCCCCCGAAGCTCAGATCTGATTTCTCACAGGACCAGGCTCCCCAGATGATTCCAGCATGCAGCCCAGGCTGGGAACCACTGCCACGAGAAGAGTGTTCTTCCTGCCTGCAAGAACCAGGTGGGCTCAGGAGCTGTCCACAGTCCCAGAATGAACGGCTGACTCCAACCTGAACCCAGATATCCTGGCTCCGAGCCGGGCAAAGCTCCTTCCCTCGCCCTCTCTGTTTCATAATAAAGGTGGCATCATAACTCACTGTCAGTCTCAGCCCTGTGATTTATGTTCATACTTCCTTCTTAAATTACAAATGTAATACACAGTTATGGTCACCTTTCAAATTAAAGGAGTATATATTTTTAAAAAGTTATAGTGCCCTTTAACCACCACCAAAGTTATCGAGAACATCGATCAGGTATATACGCTGCTCAGCGTGATGAACATTGACTTAGTTTTGCAAAGAGCAGTTACACAAAACCATAGTTTCGATACCAGGTGTCCCCACCCAGGGCATTACCTCAGAGCATCTGTTAAATCGGCTTTATGCATTCAGCAAACCTGGCTGCAGCCTTAAGGAAAAGTCACCCCAAGTACATCTCCTCTCTGAAAGGAAAACTCCTTAGACACAAGGAATTAAAAATTTTAAGGGTAGTCAGGGTGGATGTGAAGTCAAAATTTGGGATCTAATGAACAGGAAGACACATACTCTTACATGTCAGAACTCTGCTAAATTAGAAACCCACCAGGCAGTCAAAAACCATAGATCCAAGATCCATAATAAATAGCTTGTAATTACAGTTCAGCACAAAAGTTATTTCAACCAGATGGTTTATAAATTCACATCTGGAATTTTTTGTGTACATACACACACACACACACACACACACACACACACACAGAACAAACCTAAACCTTAGCTGTAGGTTTAGTGAGTTTTTCCCCACTTCTGATAACACTTGGGAGGTTCTTTTTATTTTCTACCAAGGGTCATGTTGGTACAGAGCTGCCAGATCTGATCATTCCCCTGTTGTCTGGTTGCGTGGATGCGGAGCACAAGCCCAGATTCCCAGGCCCTCCAAAACACAAAGAAAAACTTCGGAGAATCACTGGTGAAAGGCGGATTCCTCCATCCCCTTAATTGAGTCCAGCAGCTACAGAGTAAATTCAAGCACAGGTTAATTAAGACCACTCACTTTGCTTTCCCTGATTTTGCCAAGGGACAAAAACACTGGTCTTCAAGCCAGCTGCTCTGGTAAGAAGGGGTATACTCACAAAGCCTTCAAGACTCCCTCTCCATCGGCCACCTCCTCGCACGTGCACCAAGTGTCCTCTGCTGTTACTCAAGGTCACGGTTCATTCAGTTCCTTTTCTCATTCAAGAAATGTTTCCTGTTACTGATTCATGCTTAGCGAACACTTTCTATGTATCAGGCTCTGTGTTAAGACTTGCATATGCATTATTTCACAAAAAAACCCACATCATCCCCATTTTATAGCTAAGCAACCAGAGTTAGTCAGCTTGCCCAGGCCCCACAAGAGGCAGATCTGGAATACTGGTTTGGCCCAAAAGTTCATTCAGGTTTTTCTGTAACATCATATGGAACATTGGTTGGGGTGGGCTCATTATTCCCATGCTTCAGTGGCCTTGCAAAGCCATCAGGATACTGAGACAACAAGACCATGTAGAAATAGACCCGTTGGGATGGCAGGGGCCCATCCATTCCCAGGCTCCATGTACCTCACTCTAGGGGAGAGGTGATGGGTGAGCTGGAGAGTGTGGAATTCTCAGACTCTCAGGGCTTCTGCTCATTCAGAAAGGAAGGAGATGACAGTCTGGATTCATTTCAGAATTAGACCCTGGGAGCTCCTTGAGAGGCTCTGCAACTCCCAGGGGATTGGAAAGAAGCACTATATTAGCACTTATGCTAATGAAAGTGTGGTGAGCATTTATATCTTCGGTTTTATCTGGAAAGGTTAGCCGTTAAAATGACTTTGAGAAAATCCAAATGATGCATTACCTGTTTGAAGGCATGCACTTAAATGCTCCACCAGCTATTTCCCAGGCATTCGGGATATTAACAAGAACTAAAGAACATCACAGTTCCAAGGCCCCAGGGAAGACTGGTGCCTTGCAGGTGGTTCCACAAACATGAAGTGAGTGCACTGACAAGAGCTGAATAACTCCGAGGTTCGGTGTCATCACCAACCGTGACAAGGTTCACAAACACCAGCTTGTTTCTGATAACAAAGAAAGATGCACTATTTGGGGCATGGATAGTTATCTGTGCCTATCACATTGCTGATGGCTAGGCTCATATCTCCAAGTAAATCTTCCCCAAGATTTCAGCTTAAATTTGACTCTTCCCAAATCTATGCCACAGAAATTGTGGTAAGAATGCACTGGAGGAAAATGTCAGAAGATTTTTAAAAACTCAACCTAACCCATGCCTAAGGATAATAAACCTCATCACATTTTTCATTCTCAGTCTCTGTCTCCCCGTGTTTTCCACTTTCTAGGGTCAGCAAGCCTGTCATTTACCTGTTGTCAAAGGCATCTGTTTGCATTAATGCCTTCTTTTGGAAAGACCAAATATATCAAAACTCAAAACACAGCCTCTGGAGGCACATGAAATGAAGGGCCAACAAACAAACATTAAAAGGGGGCATAAGGAGTAAAAAGGAAAAAAAAAAATTACATGGCTGGCAACAAAACTCTATAAGGATGCAAGCCAAACCACAGCTCTGGCCACAGCCAAGTTCAAACAGGACTTCAGCAGCCAACTTGCTGTGTCTAAGATCTGCCACTAGATGGCAGCACAGAGTACCCTGGGCTTAGAAATGTGGCCAGGAGACCTGCCAGTGCCTCCTGAGCATTTTTCAGTGTCTGGTGTGGAGGGAAATCATCTCTCACTGATTTGGGCTGGGTGGGGAGAAGAGGTTAGAGAAGATAGCAAATCCCCATTGTGAGAATTTCCTGTTTGCTTTTCTCAAAGAGAAAAAAAAAGTTTTTGAGATGCTTTTTTTAATTTCAAGCCAACGTCTTGAAGATATTTCTTTTTTCTAAGATTCTTCCAGTCCCAATCCTATTATGGACTATGGAAAGTATTACCTGACCTTTCATTTATATTTAAAGATAATAATGAAATAAAAATCTGGAGAAGAAAACACAGCAGCTGATATGATAGAGTGATCAGGGAGAAATGTTAGCTGGCAGATGCTGTATTTCTAGACTATGAAATGGCAACACACATTTCTTGAAATAAGAAGGAAAGTGAAAGTACTGGGTGCCTTGCCTGCGGATCCTCCTGTGATTAGCTATATTAGGAAGGTGGCAGACCATCTAGAAGATGGTGTGATTTTTCCCTCCATTCTCGTCTTTTATGAAAGCAAAGCCTGCCTTGGAGGCAAACAGCTGTCATTTGGCGAACTCACGAATTCTAAGTGCCAGATCCTTTTTCAGAAAATCAGGAAGGCTGTGAAGCTGTAATATTTTTTCTGCCCCAAGTGAACAACAAAATGTGTCAATAAGGTACATGGGCCAGGCAGTATGATTAGAGGGGATAAATAGGTAGAATTCTCTTTCCTAAACTAGAAACTCTCCAGACTACCAAAAGAGAAAAACACTGGTTTCCAAGTCAGCCTCTCTGGCGAGAAGGGGAACATACAAAGCCGGGCCTTGGGGACTGCCTTTCCACTGACTGCCCTGTCCCATAGGAACTAAGTGTCCTCTGCTCTCGGTGGAGCCTGGAGTCTGTCCCCGCCAGACTGCCTTGCCCTGTATGTGTGCACACAGTCTGTCATTTCATCACTGTAGCCTTATTTAGGGAGGGGATGGAGCCCCCATTAAAATACAAAGATCTATGGGGCTGGACTCACATTGACTCTGACTAAGGCGTTCCCTCATCAGCTCCAGTCAGGGGACATATGTCCAGGACAGTGACTTGCAGAAGGAGAGGAGGGCAGTTCTAAAGCAGCCAAAGCAAAGATATGGTCCATGTGCCCCTGGACCCAGTGCTATGGGAGGGAGGAAAAAACCACGTAGCAAGCTTCCTTTCTCTGCTCCAGAAATCTCTCGAAGGGAACAAGACTCCAGACATGAGCAGGCTCACAAACCACTGCAGTGTAACTTCTGGCCCCAAGTGAGAATTACAGAAGATAACTCCACCTTGACTCAAAAGCCATCATGGACGGTGAGCACAAACAAGACACTTTGACCCGTAATCAAATTCTCTTTATTAGAGAACTTGTTTGCAGTGCACACACAGTAGTGTTTCACTATTTGAGAGTCTTAAAATTGCTCACAGAGGAAATTGTTTTGAGGGATACAGATGTCTTCTGTCAAGTTCCCCAAGGAAGAAGGTGATCCAACATCAGCGCACGTATTCTCCTTGGAATTCCAAGTCTTCACACACATGTAGTCAAAGAGGTCAACTTTTCCTTGAAGTGCCCCATTGTAACCCAATCCCAGCCCCAAAAGAACCAAAAAGGAATTTTATGGTACTTTTGTACACCGGTCACAATTTCTCCTAGGCAATATTATAAAACACCTCATAAACAGAAGAATAATACCTTATGTTTACATAGCACTTTTCTTCTGAAGAGCTCTGCAGACATTATTTCATTAATCCTCACAGGTTTCCTAAGATTTGCAGACGGAGGAATGGCACACAATGAAGTTAAGTGTCTCAGGTCCCTCAAAGAGCTAGCTAGCAGTGAACTTGGGAAGAAAACCTGGTTCCCAGACTGGGATTAAGGGGCCAGCCAGGGAGGTTAGTTGCTAAGGCACAGCATTAAACTTTATGAGTGTATCATATTAAAATTAGGTTAGCTCCTACATGACTGTTGAGAGTTTAGAACTAGATTAGTATGTAGTTGAGCGAGTCTGGAAGTTTTCTGGAAAGACAGGCCACCCGGCTTGGACATGTGAGGGCTCCTGTCGTGTTCCCTGCCCTGTTAGAAGGTAACTTGTGAAAGATGCCATAGAAAAGATGAGTCAAAACTCAAATAAACAGACCTAACTGCAAAAATTACAGTTCTACAATGCAGAGATACAGACAGAAACTGAAAGAAAAGACCCAGGTTGGATAGGTATAACTGATACCTGGTTTTGATCACTGAAAAAGTGAAGTGATTCCCTCTCCAGAACATACAATCTGGGGAAATGGTGCAAGCTAGCCTGAGCCTCTGAAAGGAGACAACACAAGTTTGTACCTGCTCCAGCCAGGCTCCTCTGGATGAAATCTGTTCTTAATCTCTGAGAAAAGAATCATTGGAAGGTGAGGGAGACTGAGATAGCTCAGTGGTTGCCAATGGCAATAGTAAACTTGATCGATGATTTATTATTTTAATTAAGCTTGGACTTGCTTGTTCTTTGTTACTGACAGTACAATTGACTTCATAACTCTTGCACCAAAAGAGCTAAGAGGGGAAAAAACAAAAGGCATTTTGGTCCACACCAAAGCCTTAGTGTACAAGTACAAGGCTGCAGGGCTCAGGCCGTGTTTCTCAGCTCAATGAACGTTGAAAAAACACCAACACAACCATTTTTAAGGTGAAGAAAGTGTGTTCAATAGGGAAAATGAACCAAACTTCCCAGCCAAGAAGAGGCTGGACACATCCAAGGTCAGTAGAAGTGAAGGGTGTCAATGGCCCTTGCTGTTAATGTAGAGTAACATTTCTAGATCTTTCTGAATGCCCCAACCCCCACCACTTTTGCAAATCCCTTCACTATCAAAAGCCAGAGCTGACCCATCTCTAACAAAATTCTATGAAGTGGCAGTAATAGTTTTCCAGGCAGGTTGCTGAACTATTAAGAATAATCCCACCTGACGTTTATAGAAAATCTATTATTTGCTAGATTGTGCTGAACATGCTTTGTGTATTATGTCCGTTTTAACCCTCACAACAAACCTAAAGAATGCACTGATTTACCCATACTTTATGGGTAAAGCTGGGGCTAAGAGAGGTTATTTTTTATTAGTTTTTATTGGAATATAGTTACTTAACAATGTTGTGTTAGTTTCTGGCTGTACAGCAAAGTGGATCAGCCATCCATATACATATATCTACTATTTTCAATTTCCTTCCCAATTAGCTCACCACAGAGCATTGAGTAGAGTTCCCTCTGCTATACAATAGGTTCTCCTTAGTTATCCATTTTATATGTAGCTGTGTATATTCAGAGAGGTTAAAAGGCTCACCCAGCTTCACATTGCTGCAGCAGGGATTCAAACCCGAAATCAGAATCGGCGATTTCATCGCTATACCAGCTTGCCTGGTTTAGAGGTTAAGATGAGCCATCTCTTCCTTGCAGCCAACACATTTAAATGCATGCCTTTGTTAAGCACTTCCCCATTTTAAGACCATTACAAACCTTAGTTTATGATTCTGTTTTGAACACAAGAGTAAAAATAGTGCCTTTTAGAAAAAATAGATTAAGTCTCTGACTTAAAAACTCAAAACAAGTGTCAGCCTCTGAGTGCCCTGTCATTTGCAAGTCAGACCAGAGCCTGGACCAAAATCCTCCAAGTCCTCTGGTTTCTTTCGTGATTTGGGGGCGCAGGGACAGAGTGTTCCTCTCCCAGGAGGCTGGCAGCATCCCATAGCCATACTTTTGGAGTCTTTACGTGGAAGCATCTTGCAAGAATATAGTTTTGGAGACTTAATGTGAAAGCATCTTGCAAAACATCTCACAATTCATTGCACTCCATCTGGGAGTGTTATTCTTTCTGCCTCTAGTCTAGGCTCAGCAAGCCTTTACCCCAGAGACCTGGACCCTGGCAAAGGCGGCCTTCCCCAGCCCAGCTAACGGCTCAAACTCTGAACAAAGCTGCCCTTGAAGCCCAGCCATTTAAAAGACTTTATGAAGTCCACTGGGGCCCCCCGATTATTTTGCAACAAGTCATATCCCATGAAGAAATTCACTTCTCTGCAACACAAAACAGAGGGAGATTAAAGAAAAAGGCAGAGGGGGTGCAAGGGGCTGGAGAAAAGAAGTAAGACCCCCTGTTGTTCTGTCTGGCCAAAATCGTGTCTTTTAGTGCCCATATCCTCTACCAGGACGATGTTCTGATGATATATGGCCCTAATACATCACTAAATGACAGTATTCTCCTGATACTGTACCTTGAAAATATGACACGTGCCAGCAGAAGCAGCAGGGGATTAATAAGGAGGCCCTTTTTATATTTAACTTACCTAACATTTCAATTCTATTTTAATGGGCTTGAGTTTGTTGGGGGGATTGTTTGGGGGTCCTAAGCTGTTTAAAGATTTAGGTCTGGCTTTTCTTTTAGGGGGGGGGGCACCTTTTCAAGGCCCTCTCAGAACAAAGAGAAACAGGCCATTAGACTGTCCCAGCCACTCAAGTACAGCTCTGATTTAAAACAGGGCAGTGTCAAACAGCTCCTCATTCTGTTTAATCATATTTTGAAATAGAACCAAAGCATTGGAGAAGGCAGAAGACAAAAGAAATAACCACCAAATAAAAATAGTAGCCCAAAGAAAGTAGCACTGCCTGGTTTTTATTAGACTGTACATCGTATAAGCAAGGGATCTGCTGGCAGCACCACATTAATGTAACTGGAGTGGACTGAGCACAAAGCAGCCAGTGACTGAGCGCAGGGCACCCCGTCACAGATGCAGCTCTGGGACACCACTCAGGCTCCCAGAAGCAGACCGGAAAATCAGAGGGTGGACTGACTGCATCCTCTTCTACCAGAGAACAGGAGCCAGGCACGAGACCTTAAAGGAGTGATTGTCAGCATCCTTTATGTGGCCTACACTCCCAATTCAAATGATGAATCTATGACAGATTTTAGATAGTGTATTAAAAAGGAAAGACATTACTTTGCTGACATTGGTCTGTTTAATCAAAGCTATGGTCTTTTTGGTAGTCACGTACAGATGTGAGAGTTGAACCATAAAGAAGGCAGAGGGCCAAAGAATTGCTGCTTTCAAAATATGGTGCTGGAGAAGACTCCTGAAAATCCCTTGAGCAGCAAGGAGATCAAACCAGTCAATCTTATTTATAGGAAAGAAACCCTGAATATTCATCGGAAAGACTGATGCTGAAGCTGAAGTTCCAATACTTTGGCCACCTGATGTCAAGAGCTGACTCACTGGAAAAGATCCTGATGCTGGGAAAGATTGAAGGCAGAAGCAGAGAGGGGCATTAGAGGATGAGATGGCTCGATGGCATCACCCATTTAATGGACGTGAACTTGGGCAAACTCTGGGAGATGGTGAGGGACAAGGAGGCCTGGCGTGCTGCAGTCCATGGGGTCACAAAGAGTCAGACATGACTTGGAGACTGAACAACAACAACAGTTCCTGAGTCTACCTTTTTCTCCTCAAAATCAAAAGGGATTCAAACAACTGGGATGCAGGATGAAGTTGGGGCTGCAGAGAAAGCATCCACAGGCAGCCACTATGGGAAGAAGCCACCGCTTCCCAGGGTGAAGGGGAACAGAGGCTGCAGAGGAACACAGTCTTGTGCACAAGTGGCCCAGCCACCTTTCCCAGCATCTCTGACTATTTTACACGACGGGCACCCTTCAGCACATGACAAGTAATAAATGAGCTTTTTCTCTGACCCCCTCCCCTAAAACACAAAAAAGAGAAGGGCGTGAGATTCTAAGAATATTTTTATGTCTTTCTGGTGAGTTCTTCTGAACTAGCAAGAAGATGGGGCATCCAACCCCAATGACCAGTGGGATCATCATCAGAGGGCATCATCAGAGCCCTCAGCCAGGCTTCTCAGTCTTGGGACCAGGTGCTGCCTAGGCCAGCAGGGGCGCTGGAGGAAGCAAGGTGGGAGGGCTCAGGAGTTAAAGACAACAAGAAAACCGGAGTCACTGCCACGGGAAAGCTCAGGATATGGTGTTAAGGAAGGCTACCTGGAGATATTATTTCAGCAGCCCCTTTTCTGACTCGCCACAGTATAGCAAGCTGGGCTCCCTGGCAACCTAAAGAAACTGCGACCTCAAGGGACCCTTTTAATTGTACACATAGATGATTGTCTGGGCAATGGAGAGTGAACGCATCCAAAACACAGAAACTGAGTGAACGTCTTAGGCCCCCGCTGTGTCCTGCCAGCGTGTTTGGTGGTGACAAACCACTTTTTCTCAAGACCAGCTTTGGAGGGCTGGCACCTCTGCCTGCATCTTCTACCCACAGTGGGTGGGACTCGCCAGGTCCGCATTTGCCCCTCATTCCTGCGGGTCAACAGCAAGCCACTGAGCTGATTTTTCACAGAAGAGAACAGCTTTTCCACAGGTTGCCCATGAAAGTCCACGTGCTGTGGGGAGCTACAAAAATACCTGACCTTGACAAGTAAATGGAGCTGACATCACAGGGACCAGGCAGGGCAGAGGAATTGCTCACAGCCCATCTGTCATCTTGACAAAGTAACTTTCTGGTCACTAGTGAGACACTTTTAAAGACATCTGTACAATTGACCTTGACCACCAGCAATCACAGAGGCTTTCAAAGGGACCCCTGGGATGCAGGCGTTAGAGCTGGTTCCTGCCATCCTGCCTGCAGATAACAGTGAAGGCTGTCTAATGCATCAGGTGCTGGAAACATCCTTGCTCCTGGACTATATTCACTCTGGTGCTGAGGGCAGAGGGTGTCCAGTTAGCCCGAGGAATGTCAGGCAGAGCAACAAGGGGACAGGAGCCCTCTGGCCAGATGGAAATTCACAAAACTGAGAAAGTGAGTCTCAGACAGCATCCCTCATCCGAAAGCAAGCATGTGAGCTGGGGATGGTCTGACTCATTCACCAGGGCCATTAACAGCCTGTTCTCGTCACCAAGTCTTCCCCAAGGGCCACATGCAGATGTCAGAAAGAACTGGAGAAGCCACAGATTTATTTCATAGGTTTAGAATGTGATTTTAATTCACTGGCTTCCACTTTCAAACTCGTGAAACAATCAATGAATGCCAATTTTGCATATAATCCATTTCTGATTAAGGTGTTATGAAGAAATAAAAGTGACTGGTCACCCATAACATAAACTGGTCACCATTAACATAAATTTGTTGCTAAAAGGACTCACAACGCATGCTTCATTTTAAAAAAGAAATGATTGGCCATGATTATTACCCTTCATCATTGGTTTCTCTTAAGGATTTCATCTTAAGACAGCTTCTCTGAAGCTCTAACATCTAAAATAAGACAATGTCAACAGAAGACAAACGGCCTTTAGAAAATGTGACATCGTGGCTACAAACTTGGATTTTTCTGCAGGTTAAATGTTGGCTCCACAAATTCAAACCTATCTGACTAAAAATGCATGAGTTTGTTTAACAGATATTGTTGAGCCCCTGTAGTGGGCCAGGCACTGTGCCAGGTATTTGCTGAGAATAGAACATATGAATCAGATCCATCCTCTGCCCTGGAAAAGATTCCAGTCCAAGAGGGAGAGGGGCCAGAGCATAAACACGGCAGAAGCACCGCACATGTTGCAACATGAGTGGACACAGGGCAGTCATGAGTTAGTTCAGAAAAAGCAAAGGTCTGTTTCAACCAAACTCCATTGCCATAAATCCCCAGAGATCATCCTAACCCTCCTGGTTCTTCAGACCATACGTGGGCCCCTGAATGAGCCTCCAAAAAGCTTCGTTATACAATTCTCTCACTGAGACAATTCAACCTACCTATGTTAGACCCTTGAAATCTGACAGCCCACAAAAGGGATATCCTTCAATGACGCCATTCCAGTGCCCTCCAAAGTAGGTGCAGCAACATGGCTGGCTACCACGAACAGAAAAGCAGCCCACCTTATGCATATTATGAGAAATGCTTTGCCACTTTTCTCTTGCTCTGTGAAACTGAAAAGTTTAACACCCTTTGCTACTCTTTCTTCCATCATATGTTTTAAGTAAATTGTTAAATACCAACCTACTGAATTTTAATTTATATTCCAAAACCCATCATTATGATGTCGCCAAGTAGAAGCAGTAAGGCACTGTGTGCTGCGCTCAGTTGCTTCCGTTGTATCTGACTCTGCAACCCTGTAGCGTGCCAGGCTCCTGTCCATGGGACTCTCCAGGCAAGAATACAGCATGAGCTGCCATGACCTCTTCCAGGAGAGCTTTTCTGGTTCCAGGGAGGGACTGAGCTTGCATGCCCTGCATCTCCTCCATTGCAGGTAGATTCTTTACCACTGAGCCACTGGGGAAGCCCATGAGCAGTAATACTTATTTTTAAAACCACTTTTCTAAAGCACACATTTTATTTTCCAATTATTATTGCTTATTATATATTTTACTATAATTTTAGTTGGTTCACTGGAGATAGCTTTTCAGCTTTGTCTGTGTATTGGTACAATTTCCCCACCATTTGACTTGATATGTGGAATAACGTGAGCCATGAATATGGCAAGCTCTCAATATAGAAAAAGCAGAGTTTAGAGTGGAAAGGAAAATATATAACTTATCCTGAAGAATAATGAGTTTTATCTTCAAATTACTAAATCAAAATATTAAAGACAACTAATTGAATTAATTAAAGACTAATTAATTCAGTTTAATTGAACCAAAAAATTAAATTAAATTAAATTAAACACGGCATATACTTAGTCATCCAACAGGTATGCTGTGGAGGGGACCAATGCTGGAGGGGACCAGCAGTGGTCCAGGCCCTGGGGTACAGCATGACTGGGAGAGTCCCCAGCCTTCAGAGCTGACATTCTAGTAGGGAGACCTTCAGGAAACAAAGATGTGCGAGATACAAGGGACACTGATGAGGGCTATGGAGAAACCGAAGCAGGACAAGGGAACAGAATGACAGGCTGTGTACTTCAGGAGTGAGGGGCCAGAAAAAAGGCCCTCAAATAAGAAAGCATTTCTCCAGAGGTGAGAATGAAGAAATGAGAATGTAACTATATTGGATGGGACTTCCCTGGTGGCTCAATGCTAAAGAATCACCTGAGAATGCAGGAGATGGGGTTGGATCACTGGGTCAGGAAGATCCCCTGGAGAAGGAAACGGCAACCTGCTCCAGTATTCTTGCTGGAGAATCTCATGGACAGGGGAGCCTGGAGGGCTACAGTCCATGGGGTTGCAAAAGAGTCAGACACGACTTAGTGACTGAACAACAACAACAACAACAAATATATTGGATAAGTGTGCTCTGGGGACAGGAAAGAGCAGATACCCTTGTTAAGAGGGAGCTGGAGATCATGCAAGAATAGCAGACCAAAAGGGGAGGATGCTCTGGGAGGCAGAGTCAGAGACAGCATCAGAAGCCAGATCGTGCAGGCCCTGTAGTTAGACTTCAGATTGCAGTCCAAGTCAGGTGAGAAACCACCGGGGGAATTTTTGTAAATAAGTGAAATAATTGGATGTATACGTTTCAATGGCCACTGCCTGATAATGTATTGTCCAGAGGCAAAAGTGATCATGAAGATAGGAATTATCAGATACATTGTCAAGGTTCTGCCATCAACACATGCTAGTATATCGAACATATGATATAAGAGTAAGAGGAACTCAGGACATCATAGTTGATCCCTGAAAAGATGGAGCAGTGCAACTGATACTGCCAGCTGGAAGAAACGGTATTTGGAGGAGAGGTGGAAAATGAAATCTCTGCTTGGGCCATTTTAAGTCTGAGATGCTTCCTAGCATCTACGTGGAGAGGCCAAGTAGGCATTTGAATTTACAAGCCTACTCTTGAGGGATTAGGGCTTCCGGGTGGCTCTGCGGTAAAATAATCCACCTGTAATGCACGAGTCGCAGGAGATGCAGGTTCAATCGCTGGGTCAGGAAGATCCCCTGGAGGAGGGCATGGCAGCCCACTCCAGTATTCTTGCCTGGAGAATCCCATAGACAGAGGAGTCTGGCAGGCTACAGTCCACAGGGTAGCAAAGTGTTAGACATGATTGCAGCAACTTAGCATGCATGCATGCCTTGAGGGGTAATGCAGCTGGGAACACAAATGTGGGAACTTTAAGCATATAGATGTTTTTAAGCCATGAATTTATACAAAAATCACTTCTGGAAGTAGTATAAACAGAATGTTTTGATCAAATCCTGGGGCCCTCCAATACATAAAGTTCAAAAAGATAAGGAAGACCCAGGATAAAAAGGTCTAAGAAAGAGTAGCCAAATAAACATAATTCTTATAAACCCATAGAGAACTCTATATGTGTGAGTCTTTACACACACATGCATGTGCACACACACACACCCCTCAGGCACTAACACACACAACTGTATAACATCCCTGGTTCAGACTATTATATTAACCCAGTGACCACCAGAGGTCACTTTCTCTCGGCACCTGCCACTATGTCAGATACCTACCAATCCAGATGCCTCAGCACAGCTGTCAGTGTGGCTGTTTAAGACTCATGGGAGAGCTACTGCTTGGCTAGTGCTGGCCACTCCTTACCCAAGTGCTAAGAAGTACCATGCCTGCCAAGCTACCTCTCTGAGGGAACAGACTCTAGCTCAGGAAAATGCTGATTGCCTAGAAGATTTAAGAACACCAAGGGAAAGGTCTAGAACCTGTGTCCTAAGGGAGCTCGGACCCAACAGAGACCGTAGCCAAATGCTAGGCAAGTATTAGAGATGAGTTGGGGAGTAAGAGAACATTAAACCCCTAGGACTTGAAAAGGAAAAGGAAAACCCCCCATTTTAGGTTTTCCTTCTCAGTTGAACTAAGATCTAAAGTCAAATCCCTGGAAAGAACAGAGCCCATAGTCAGACCCTGCTTTCAATTTCTGATCCTAACAAACGTGGCTCAAAACTGGGAGCATGAGTGGTCTCATCTACGGCAGGATAACTAGGACTCAGGGATCTAGGGAAGTGGCTTGCGCTCAAAGGCAGGCACTGGCCAAGAAGCAGGGAAGCCAGGACCCCACAACCACCTTGGAGAGCATTCTGAAAGTGAGCAAGAAGCAGAGAGCAGCCGGCGGAGAAGCTGGAGCTGAGGATATGTTGCAACTTTGAAGTTTGTACTCCTGTCCTTTCAACATCATATTTCTTCCCACATACTTGAAGGCTGTTAAAGTTCCCCTGGGCATTCTGTCCACCAGGCTAAATATCAGCACACCATCATAGCGAATAGTATTTACTAAACCCCCACCTGGGTGTTTGACACTGCTCTAGCTAGGGCTTCAGTTATTCCCAGCCATCTTTTTCTCAACCACTTCGTCATTATCACAAATGGCCCTCCTTTGGCCTCCACTGACTCTTCCAACTCAGCTGATGTCAGAGAGCTCCCCACTGGACAGTCCATCCCTCAACTGTCTGGTGCACGTGGGGTGTGTAGAAAGCACCACCACTCCACTGTAATTGTTTATGTATTTCATTATTGGGCTGGAACCAAGAATTAAAAACTGAAACTGAGAAAAACAAGACACAAAACTTGGAGAGTGGTGACATCATGGAAACGCTGGGCTAATAACAGAGAAAGAAAATAACATGGTAAAAAAAAAAATAATAAAGATGGAAATGATAAGGGTGGAACCCTGGAACAATGGAAGGCCGGACTAATTTTTTTTTTAAGTTTTTTTTAAGAGATTCTCATTAAAAGTATGGAAAATAGCAACATGGCCAGAATTATGTGAAGGTAACACGAATCAGAACCCTGTCAGCTTGACTTTCTACTTTCCCTGATCAGGGAGATGGAGAAGGCAATGGCACCCTACTCCAGTACTCTTGCCTGGAAAATCACATGGATGGAGGAGCCTGGTGGGCTGCAGTCCATGGGGTCGCTAAGAGTTGGACATGACTGAGCGACTTCCCTTTCACTTTTCACTTTCATGCACCGGAGAAGGAAATGGCAACCCACTCCAGTGCTCTTGCCTGGAGAATCCCAGGGACGGGGAGCCTGGTAGGCTGCCGTCTATGGGGTCGCACAGAGTCGGACACGACTGAAGCGACTTAGCAGCAGCAGCAGATCAGGGAGAGGAAAGTGTGGGCAGAAATTGGGTACCATCAACAGAGCGGAAAGAACAAACATTTCCCAGAATGGGTCTGTTCCGGATGAGGAAGGGACCTGCTGGGCGGAAGCTGCCATCAGAAGGAAATAGCTCCCATTATACAGGGTTGGGAATGGAAGGGGTGGAGGTGGGGAGCACCTCTAAATCCTGCTTCACCTGGCCCTCAGCTCTTACAGCTTGCCTCTGGCTCCTCCAGATGCTGCTGGATCCCAGCAAGTCTGTCATAAAACCCTGGCTGTTTTGTCAAATTGCTACATCTAGTTGACTCAGGCTGGAGAAGCAACAAACGAACGTCATATCAGCTTCACCCTGCAGCTGCTGCCCATCACAGAAAGACCACAGGAAACAGAGTGTATTCCTATGGGAATCCATCTCATGAGAAGGCTGGCAGCAACCCAGAGGGTCAGCCTGTCCCACCCAAAGGCGCCAGTGTCTACCTCACTGGACTACAAGGACTGTTAAAAACAGAGTCCCCAGGGAAGTTATTTCCTGGGTCTCCCTCACTAGCCCCCTTGGGGTACTTTCTCAACCCCTGTGGTCAGGAAGCTTTCTGAGAGACATCTCAGTGGAATCTACCCAAGACAAGTCTCGATTCCCATACTTGAATTGTAGCCCTGACTCTCACTGATTAGCAGTGTGAGCTTCGTCTTGTCTCACTTTTCTGAGCCTTCATTGTCTCAACTATGAAACAGGTTTCTTGAGAAAGCCTTCTCTCCTTCACAGGGTGGCTTTGAGGAAGATGAAGGTCAGGCTATCCCCAATTTAAGAACATGGTATTGATTCGTAAAATAGTTATTGAGACTTACAGAATGCAAGGTGCCATGCAAAATGTTTTCAGTGATGGTGAGAAAAATCACACTGTTTCTGCCCTGAAGAAGCTTAAAGTCCAGTAGGGAGACAGCCATGTGAATAATTAATGACACTTCAGGGTAGGCAGGAATGAGGATTATAATATGAGAAATCAACATGAGGCTTCAAAGAACAAGTGACTAGTTCTGATCAAGTGACTAGAGGAGGCTTGAAGAGAAGATGATACAAAGAGAGAAAAGGAGCACTTCAATAAAGATGGCTGATGTACAAGATAACTGCAAAGGTCCACAAAAATAAAGTTTTGTAAATGAGTTGACCTATAGGTAAGTTTGGTACCAATAACAGAATCTCAAATGTACCTGACCACTAGAGGACATGTTGCTTCATTGGGGAACTGACCTATATCCATGGTTATATTCATATTTCCTTCTCTTTCCCCTAACCTCAGATGGGAAGCTTTTCAAATACTGGCTCCTGCATGGAGTCGCTGGATGAGGTTATTAAAAATGGAGATTCTTAAAAAAACAAAAAAGATGGTGATGCTGATAGTAATAGTAATTTTAAAAAATGGAGATTCTTTGATCTCTGTCAGATCTATTGAATCAAAATCTCTGGAATAGAACCTTAGAATCTGCATTTTTAACAAGCTCCCTGGGGGGGTTTCAGGTTCATCAAAACTGAGAGTTGCCTCTGCTGGGGCCCAGGTGGGAGAATTGTTACCACTGATCTGTTAATGGCCTACAACTGTGTGAGAGAAGACAAGTCATCAGACTGAAGTGGGTGGGCAAGGAGGGAGGAGAGGCTGCCAGTGATGAGAACGCACTGTGAGTCCTTAGTCACCAGTGCTCAAAGCTATGCTCTAAGGGTCTCTCCCAACAATACAATCTCTGGTTCAATCACATTTTCACACTTTTATTTGAGACTCTCTCATGAAAAAAAGTCATTTGCAAGCTAAATACATGACCCAAACTTTACATCAAATGCCTACATGTACAATACATATTTACATGTGCATATACACGTATGTCCAGAAAAGGCAATGGCACCCTACTCCAGTACTCTTGCCTGGAAAATCCCATGGACGGAGGAGCCTGGTGGGCTGCAGTCTACGGGGTCGTGAAGAGTCAGACACGACTGAGCGACTTCACTTTCACTTTTCACTTTCATGCATTGGAGAAGGCAATGGCAACCCACTCCAGTGTTCTTGCCTGGAGAATCCCAGGGACGGGGAGCCTGGTGGCTGCCGTCTATGGGGTCACACAGAGTCGGACATGACTGAAGCGACTTAGCAGCAGCAGCAGCAGCAGCAGCATACACATATGTCATCCAGCACAGTCAAAGAATAATTTGTTCTGATTAACCAGATACTCCAACGAAGAATTAATATCTATGGCCTGCATGAGTTCTTCAATTTTCAAAGAACTTGAAAGCAATAAAAGAGATCTAACTTCAAAACTATCTGGAACATAATTTAATCTCTTTCGTTCATGCAGGAAAAAAGTTTTTTTTTTCCATCTCACAGCGCCTCAGGCCATTATTACCATAAATGCTCAGTGCATATGTGCTGCATTTAATAACCATCAATCATTTTCCTAGTTCAGTCCTGCAATTCGGTTCCCACGTCTCCTGCAGGTCACCATGTGCCCCTCATTGGTACCAAGGCGAATGTTGTTTCCTCCCTTCCCCTCCCCCCACCCCCCCCATCAGAGGCATCCTGAGGATGTGCAGGAGAACCCATTAATTCAGAGCTGGGGGCTCAGAGATGAAGATGAGATGGTTGTGTTTTACCATATCAACACATTTTATTTTTAGTTTGTGAAACCAGTGTCAGTTCACCCTGAATTTAAAGGTCCCCTCATTAAGAAATAACCTGCCAGAATAAGTATCTCCACTGAAAAGTTCTCGAGGTGCTTCAAGTACATATTAGGTCGAACTGTAAGAAATTGTTGTTTTGATAGGTCAACACCAAATATCCAAAATCTGGAAGCTGTTTCTATAACTTGGCCAAGTGGTGTGTAAAGTACTTCAATCAAATGTCTCTTTGCCTTTGCCCAGTGTACGGCTTTTACGAAACAGAAAAAAAAAGAAAAAAATCACATATTTTAATAAATCCCAACTAGTTCCCTACACGCACACAGGCAGCCACAAGAGAAAGGAGGTCACTGCTATCTGGTACATGCTCACTCTAGAGGGAAGGAAGAAGCACCAGTTCCTCCAGCAGACGCCACTTAGGAACTAATTAAAGACATCTATCCAAAAAGCAGGCTCCTGCCCCCTTCCCTGCCATCCAACTATTCCCCAGACTCTGACTGAGTCACCTCTTAAGGGGAAGGAACTTCCGCCTGGGTGCTCACCTGTTGTGCTAATGAGACTGCATGTTGAGCTCTGGTGGGTACCACTGGGTGCTGGAACCCCTGGTTCACACGTGCTTGAAAACAGGAAACCGCCTCATCTCGATTCTAATAGGCCCATTGCCCTCTAGGAGCATAAACGCAGGAACATGGCATAGCAGCTCTCAAGTGGGAGAAGATCTGATTAGTCTTCCCATTCAGGAAAACAGCATCCCCCTGAGACCTAGAAACCCGGAGGTGAATGTCCTGATGCTGCTGCTTTCGCTCTCTAAATCCACAACTCAGGAGAGACCCAGCAGACTGTGAGAGCCTCTAGAATTCATGAATTTCTGAGAAAAACAGGGGCAGTGCATGTGTGCTAAGTCACTTCAGTTGTGTCTGACTCTTTGCAGCCCTATGGATTGTAGCCCACCAGGCTCCTTTGTCCATGGGATTCTCCGGGCAAGAATACTGGAGTGGGTTGCCATGCCCTCCTCCAGGGGATCTTCCCAAACCAGGGATTGAACCCATGTCTCTTACATCTCCTGCATTGGCTGGCAGGGTTTTTTTACTACTTATGCCACCTGGGAAGCCCACAGGCAGTCAAGCAGCACAGCAAGGCCCTCTTGGAGGCAGAAGTGGCAAGTCCCACAAGACACTGACCAGATGCAGCCCTGCTCTCTGAACCCAGAGCAAGCAGTTGTCCTAACTTGCCTCAAACAGGTCTGTTCAATTAGAAAATAAATGGAAAAGGAATCCCCCGATATTTTTAGTAAGAAGTTCTAGAAATAAATACAGAAAAGAATGCAAATGTCATTGCTTTGTTCACTAAAAAGAAAGCAGTGAGGAGGGAAAGGAACCTTACTGCTAATGCTACAGTCTGCAGATCTGCCTCCAAGAGGAACCTGAGAGGACAGGTTCTAAAAAAATTTTTTTAATAGAGAGAAGGGAAAAAAATTAAGACAAAGATGCTAAAAATGCCTCTCAGTGAGACCCAAATAAATGTAAAAACAGTTTCGGACCTCCTAATTTTCCTGCCTCCTTTCAGAGAACCAGGTCCACCTCTCCTGGAAATAGTCTTCTGAGGTCACCCACAGCTGCAGAGGCCAGCAGCACAACCAGAGAGCCCGCTGCACGGCATCTCAAAATAAGATGCTCAGCCTACGCCTGCAGCCTTTGCAGCCATGAAAAAACCAGCTGGCCAAAACCTATTTACTTGACCAAGAGTACAAGAGTTATTTTGGAAACACGCGCTTTTGTAAGTGAAAATGTGAGGATAGTTATCTCCGTGATTTTTACTGTCACTGTCTTTCTCTTTGAAGTGTCCCTGGGGTATCATCATTTATGTTGCTGATCCTCTCCCACAGCCGTTTTATGGTTATTCCATCAAAGCAGGGCATTCAGGGGACATGCTCTGGTCAGGGAAGATGCCACTCGTCCCTCCCTCTCACTTTCTCTGGTTGAGTTACCTGCGTGAAACCTTCAAATTGCCACTCAGGGTATAGACCTTTGAACTTCTCATTTGCCAGATCTGGGTTAGTCCCACCCATTACCTAACATTAAAAAAAAAAAAAAAAAAAAAACAGAAAACTCATTACACTGCACGATGTGTACATACAATAAGGCCTTTGTCCTTAAAAGAAAAACATAATTTTCAACAGAGTTGGCTCCCAGAAGCCAAGGGAGCTAACATCCAAAGGCTAATATAAACACTGAGGCTTGTGTCCCGGTTTCGGAGTTAGGCTCAGTAAAGGGGGAGGGAATGATGGGAATGGCAGCCAAGGGGGTCCGAGGCATTTTTCATTGTGATTTTTGAAAACAGAACTGAGATAATCCTGGATCCTCCCCTCTCGGGCACCTCCTGCATTGTTGCCTACAAGGCAGCAGGGTATTTCTATAAGAGAGAATGTTCCTTTTGTCACAAATAAAAGCAGGACTTAATGTCTATATGACTTTAGTTCTCAAATGGGAGTACATTCCTTTCAAAGGAAGAAAAAAAGTGCTTTTGCAATGATTATTTAGGATGTCTTTTATAGATGGGGTTGACCTTCTGTGACAAACTCACTGGGAGAATCCTGTTTGGGAACTTGGAGTTCCATTCTGGGGGGTAGCGATCCCAAGTGTTAACAACCCAAATTATAAACAGGAAACTCCAGCCTGACTCCCACTCAAGTCCCAAGGTTACAGATCTCTCGCTCAAGCTATGGGACTTCCAGAGATGAGGGGACAAGGTTCTTACACTTGAAGACCTCGTCTCCTAAGATAAATCTGCCCAAGTTAACCACATACATTACTACACAGAACATGTTCTCAAAGAGAAGAGGCAGATTCTTAGAAGAGTTGACGAGACAGCGGGTCAAAAGCACATAATGCTCTGTTAATGTGGAGGGTCTACAAGTCCAAATCCAGTCACATCAGTTAACCTGGGATCACCTGCTATACCGCGAGCAGCCACAGAGTGACTGGGGCTGGGCAGACAGCAGGGCTCTGCACGTTTTAAAAGTGGGAGAACTACCTGGTGGTGCAGTGGTTAGGAATCTGTAGTTCCACTACCGAGGGCATGGGTTCAAACTCTGGCTGGGGAACTAAAATCCCACAAGCCATGCCTCTCGGCCAAAAATAAAAATGTAAGCATACAAAATTATTAAATTTTTTAAAAGCATAAATAAATTAATAAAAGGGAGAGGATTTTGAAGCATCAGTCTCAGTGGCTCCACTCAGTGATTAGTTTTACATTTCTGCCTCCCACCTTCCACTTCCTCATTCAATGGCAGTGCAGCCAAGGACAGGTTGGCCTCACTGTGAAAGCAATGTTTCGATTAACCGTCAGGAGACGAACACTAAACAGGTAGGCTTCTGAAATGAGGAACAGAGAAGCAGCTATCTTGCTAAGCCCCAAGTATTTCCCAGGTTTTCTATCTTTTACGGAAAAGACAGCAGTCACCTCTGCTAACATTCCATCATCTGCCCTGATAGAAGTTCAGAGTAAACACATCATAGGAACTGGCCATACACTGAAATAAAAGCAGTAGTCCAGTTAATCATTTCTTAGAAGATTTAGAAGCCTTGTCGTCATCCACTTAAGCACTTCTTGGAAGTCTGGGATAGGCAGTAATTGCACGGCATTTAGATGGTGGCGTGTGTGCGTGTGTACTAAGTCGCTTCAGTCACATCCGACTCTTTGCACACCCATAGACCGTAGTAAGCCAAGCTCCTCTGTCCACGGGAATTCTCCAGGCAAGAATGCTGGAGTGGGTTGCTGTGCCCTCCTCCAGAGAATCTTTCCCACCTAGGGATTGAACACATTCATGTCTCTTACGTCTCCTGCACTGGCAGGCTAGGGCTATCATTTCTGAAGTGCTTACCACGTTTCCAGACTCTGTTTTAAGAATCTTGACTTAAGAAATGTTTAGACTCACAATTCTGACAAAAGCCCTATGATGAAAATAAAGATGTCACGATACAGAAATATTAGGCAACTCAGCAAAGCTGTACAACTATTAAAGGAGATATAGGAGTCACTACGCTATCATTGCTAAAAAATATACTCACTGAAGTATGTGCTAAAAACTGGTTTATAGCATACACTTCACTGTCTTTTATTCAAGTTCTCGCCCTTAATAATAGTTCCACTTACACTGTTTACAGAGGTCTTTCACAAACACTAGTATATTTAACCCATAGACATCATCTCAGTCAGTGGCTACAGCCCACGGATGGGGTCTCCACTACGAGTCCTCTTTAGCAATGAAGCCAAAGGGCAGACATACCATTGTGACTTGCTCGGTACCCACAACTAAGGCTCAGGGAGACCAAGGTGGCTGTCCAGTTATGCACAGCTTCAAGGTGGCCCTGGGGAGACTTGAACCCATAATTTAAGACACCAAGGCTGCCATTCCACAGGTCTTCTTCAGTGATGAAACAGACATCAAAAATTTAGGGAAAAAAATAAAATATTTTTCCTGAAGATCTAACTAAAGGATTAATTTATATCATAATATTTTTAAAGCACCATTAACAGTTTCATAGAGCAAACTTGAAAGTTTATAATGGTAAGATTTTATGTTAGCCAAGTTCTTTGATATTGTTGCTCTGATTCATAATAAGAAAAGCCTCTACATAGCTTTGTCCATTTTGCACGTAACTATAGAAACATTCCAAAGACGCTTCCAAAGTCTATTATTTTTATTCATGAAATTAGTTTTGTTTGGGGACCTTTGAAAATGTCATGTGGTATTTATTCACTTTTGCTGAGACCTTTACATTCAGAAAATGTGTGATTTTTGCACTAAATTTTCAAAATCCCTAGAGCAATCTTAGTATTGCTCTCAAACCAGGTTCCACCAAATTCCATCTATGATCAATTCATAGATGGAATTCAATTCCATCTATGATCAATTCCATTCCATGGGAAAATGAGCGACAGGTCCTTAGGGACCTGGACACCATTGTGTTTGTTCCAAATAGTTCAAGATGATGAGAAAGTTCCATCCTTGATATTCTCCCAGAAGGTCCAGTCTAACTCTGGAAGACCTAATACCACTGACCTTCCTCTTCTTCAAACATCTTCTGCCTTAGCCTACACTTTGCTGGTTCTCCTTCTGTAACTATACCTCAGTCTCTGACGTTAGCTTCTCCCTTCCTAACCTTCTATTAAATATAGCCCTTCTTCTATTTACTATTACAGGCTAATTTCTTGAAATCTCAATTTAGATCCCTTCCAAAGACAAATAATTTATCCCCAAACTTCTGAAATTTATTTCAGTGCAAACAGTTAACACATTGGTTTCTAGTCTTGATGTCCCTGTTACTATCAAGATCCACATTTTGAAGAGCCTACTAGGCTTTCCTAATTGGAAGGTCTTCAAGCCCACTTCAGTTCTAAACTTATTATCCCCCATCCACATCCATGACCTCTTCTCTTCCTACACTGCGCATAACATTGGCTAGAATTCTCAAAATTCCCTTCAATCCACCCCATTTCTCACCTTTGCCATTTATTTTATTGCCAAGTTCTATCAACAGCTTCCCAGGTGTCACTAGTGGTAAAGAACCCACCTGCCAATGCAGGAGACATAAGAGAACATGGGTTCAATCCCTGGGTCAGGAAGATCCCCCTGGAGAAGGGAATGGCAATCTACTCCAGTGTTCTTGCCTGGAGAATCCCACAGACAGAGGAGCCTTGTGGGCTACGGTCCACGGAGTCACAAAGAGTCAGACATGACTGAAGTGACTTAGCACGTGAACTTGGGCTCTGAAACTCCTCTGCAAGTCTGCGGGTCCCGGCACAGGGGTACACTTGCTTTAAGGTGGGTCACACAATTTTGATTGTTGTAAAA
Organism: Neotragus moschatus; assembly: GCA_006410615.1. Classification (NCBI taxonomy): domain Eukaryota; kingdom Metazoa; phylum Chordata; class Mammalia; order Artiodactyla; family Bovidae; genus Neotragus; species Neotragus moschatus. Next base: position 1,439,978 of record SJYA01000696.1, on the reverse strand, counting down.
AATGTGTGCTACCACTGAGAATACATACTACCATAGTAGTATTTGTCAAACTGAATAATTTGCCAAATGTGTCAAGCAATAGTGCAGAGCAAGGTATCACTGTGGGTAAGAGGAGAGAGATGGCCCCAAAGTGGAATTTTGAGAGTGAGGTCTGGAAGTAAACCATTCTGTTCACATCGCAGCACCGAGAGCTGCTCCTGACACACCAAGTGATGAGCAGAGTGACTGCCACATAGACACACTAGCACAGCATCCCACTGTAGTAACTACCGCATTTTAACTGCTGTGTCTTTTCTGGTGCCTGTTGTCCAAACTCTGGCCTCTCCACGCTCTAAACGGCTCTCATAAAAGCTTCTAGAGGAATTCATACAAAGCACATCTTACTGTGTCGTGTGGGTGAGCCAAAAATTAAATGGCTCCCGCAACTCCGCAAGTGGCACTGAGCAGCTCCTCACTGTTGCCCTCAGTGTCCTCCCCTTGATGCTTCTCACCAGGCCTTCTAACTCCAGCTTTCGCCAGAGCTTTGGGCACACAGGGCACACTGGACTCCTCAGTCTTCACAGTGTCCAAGCACACACTCTTCTGTGCCTTTGCTCCAATCATGCCTTGCCCAGACTGTCCTCTCTCTGCCCATCAAGGTCCCAGATAATGCAATCAGAATTCGTCTACAGTTCCCATAGTACTTGGGCTTGAGCCAGGCAGAGTGTTTTTCTGGCACTCCTGTGAAACTTATCCATGCCTGCGTTTTTCTCTTCCATTCCACTGTGGGCAAGAACCTGTACTATTGGTCTGACCCCCCAAGGTGTCCAACCAGCACAATGCTTCAAACACAGAAAAGGCAAGAAAGGAAGGGGAGAATGGAGTGTGAAGAGAAAGAAGAAAGACTAATATTATTGAATTTATAACCTGTTATCCCTAGTGCTTTGAGTGATGTTTTATAGAACTAGAACTGGGAATCAGGAGATCTTAAAATATACACCCAGCTCATTTTGCTGATCTTAACTAAGTTCAACAAGCATACTTGACCTCCTGGTGCCATAAAAGGTGATGTTACTAGCATTCTTTTATAGCATAAAGGATTTAACAGACTATCAGTTGGACCCAAATGCCATAAAAGAGGGTGCAAGAAACTGATATCTTTTGTTTATTCAATGAATTTGTATTAATTGGTTTATTTTCCATCGCTTTGTGTTGCCTGACTTTTCCTATGATGTCCTGTTCTCCTGCACTCACTGTATCTGAATCCTCATCTGGGGAAGGGTTCTCTTTCCCCAGCCTGGTTTCCCACGCTTAAAACTGGTGGTGCACACTATGAAGACTGGTACCTTGAAATGAAAAGAAAGCATGTTTAAAATGGGATGGGAATGGGGCAGGGGAGCACACAAGTAAGAAGGCAGCAAAAACCTACTCAGGTCTGGAATAGGGTTGAGAGACTTGCACAAGGCAGTCCAGAGAAATCACCATGATGCCAGACCACTAGGCAGTTTTTCCAGAATTACAGTGCTCCTGAGTCCCTACCCTATCCCTCTGCCAATAAAAGTACAAGTGAAGGTGACCCCACAGGCATGGAGATGTAAATACTCTGCAGAAAAAACGAGGCCCCTCTTCCATGGAAAGTTTTTTTAGTGTTTAATGGAGAGCAAGGGGAAAACTTACAGCAGGGCTCACAGACCACTGGACCAATAAGAAAGCAGCTCAGATCAACCTAGTCCAAGTCTGGAGGGACAGGAAACCCCACAAAACGTTACTGACCTAGCCCTCTCCATTCATAACGGTGGGTGGGCTTGGCATCATTATCCCTAGGTCTCTTCTCCATCAGCTTCCCTTCCCTCCCTTTTCTTTCCTTCTTTTCTAAGGAGCCCATAGGGTTTCTTTCTTTCTTTTTTTTTTTTAAGAATATTTATTTATTTATTTGGCTGCACTGGGTCTTAGCTGCAGCAAGCGAGATCTTCGATCTTCCTTGCAGCATGCCAACGCTTAGTTGCAGCAAGTGGGATTTAGTTCCCTGACCAGGGATAGAACCTGGGCTCCCCACATTGGGAGCCCAGAGTCTAGTCATTGGACCACGAGTGAAGTTCCTCCTTTTCTCTCTTTTCTGTTGAACATTTGCCTCTAATTCCATGTGAGGAAATAAGAATTTAAACATCAACACCAACAATAACAATAATGAATCATTCTGACTTAATGCCAAGCTTTGGACCAAGTCTTAAATGTTCTATCTCATTTAGTTCTCATAGCAAGTCTATGAGTTTGTTAATGACAGCCATCCCACTCTACAGATAAGGAAATGGAGGCTTGGAAAGGTGAAAAAGCTTTCCTGAGTTCACCAGCAGTAAGTGACTGAGCCAGGCTCCCAGGTGGCTCAGTGGTAAGGAATCCACCTGCCAATACAGGAGACAAGGGTTCAGTCCCTGGGTCGGGAAGATCTCCAGGAGAAGGAAATGGCAACCCTCTCCTGTATTCTTGTCTGGCAAACCCCTTGGACAGAAAAGCCTGGTGGGCTACAGCCCATGGAGTCGCAAAACAGTTGGACATCACTTAGCAATTAACAACAGAGCCAGGATTAGAACACAGGCCTGTCTGATGCCAGGGCTAAACCACTTTGCCAAAATGATATGATACAAGCCAACAGTTGCCTGCACTGCATTTTCCTCTGAAGGGCCCTCCAAGGCCAAACTTGGTTTGTGTTATAAGACAAAATCACTCTAACTACTCCCTAGAGTGAGCCTATGTCAGCTTTGCAGAGGTTGAGATAATTCTCTGAAGCCCTTGGAGGGATCTGTAGACATTTGGAAAGAGTAAACAACCTGCAAAAGCAAGTTGGTTTAGCAGAGAAAAAACTGTTTTCACATCACAGGTCTGTTTCTTAGTAACTATATAACTTCAGGGCATTTGCTCCACTTCTATGAGCCTCAAGAAAGCATTAATGATAATAATCGTCTATGAGCTGGTATTGGTGACTTTGTCAGTAAGATGCTGTAAATTAGTTCAGTTCAGTTCAGTCGCTCAGTCGGGTCAGACTCTTTGCGATCCCCTGGACTGCAGCACACAAGGCTTCCCTGTCCATCACCAACTCCCAGAGTTCACTCAAACTCATGTCCATTGAGTCGGTGATGCCATCCAACCATCTTATCCTCTGTCATCCCCTTCTCTTCCTGCCTTCAATCTCTCCCAATATCAGGGTCTCTTCCAAGGAGTCAGTTCTTCACATCAGGTGGCCAAAGTATTGCAGTTTCAGCTTCAGCATCAGTCCTTCCAATGAATATTCAGGATTGATTTCCTTTAGGATAGACTGGTTGGATATCCTTGCAGTCCAAGGGATTCTCAAGAGTCTTCTCTAACTAAATCAGTTACCCTTTCCTAAAACTCTACTAAATACCTTATTATATGGGAAGGCAATTGGTCATACCACCTTCTAAACAGAGTATAAATAAAAATAAATAAATACATAAACACATAAATAAATAAATAAATAAACCCTGATCACTGTCTTAGTGAGCATCCAACATCCAGTCTAAAAATGATAAAAAACAATTTTCAAAAAATTGTAGCAACCTATTCATATGTGTATGTATGAAGCATACTCTCTGAACACATCAAGACTACCTTATGTTTCCCCTGCCTCCTTCCTTCCTTCACCACCCCTGTTCTCCCTCTCTCCACCTCTCTCTCTCTCTCTCTCTCTCTCTCNGTCACCATCTGCAGTGATTTTGGAGCCCAAGAAAATAAAGTCTCTCGCTGTTTCCATTGTTTCCCCATCTGTTTGCCATGAAGTCATGGGACCAGATGCTGTGATCTTTGTTTTTTGAATGTTGAGCTTTAAGCCAGGTCTTCCAGCTGTGGCTTGTACTATCTGAAAGAGCTTGCCTACCTGGTATGTTGGTTCCTGGATTTCTGCATCTAACATAGAGAGTGCCAGCGCAGTGTAGAATGCTGGCCTGAGAAAATGGAATGAAAAGAATGCCTGCCAAAGAAAGGGAAAAAAACGCCTACCAAATCTCAACAGTCACACGCAATACAGCTATTCATCTTAAAACATGATGAGACAATGAAAATTGTACATGATCATCATCAACAAAAACAATTACAGTAAAAACCAGAATGTGTTTATTGCTTAGATTGCAAAAGTTTATATTTAGATACTGCCTTTGGTGGCATCAACATTTACACCACTGGCAAATTCACCTTTGCTGTCACGAGTTGCAAGGCAGTTATTTCTAATGGTTTTTAATAACGTGCACAGTTTATGCAATAAAACATCTCCCTGATCCACTGTGCTCCTCCCCATTCTCCTTGGTTGCACCGTCATATGCTCTTATATGTACTGTTCCCACTGCCTAGAACATCTTTATCCCTTCTCCATTTTTTTTTCATTCTTCAAGATTTATTTAAAACCCAACTCTTCAGAGATGCCACCCCTAACTCCCTGTGGTGTTGCCTTCTCCTCTGCAACCACATTGCCTCCTGCTCATCTGCTAATATTTGCATATTTGCACCCATGACCTTGGTTGATATACCTTGAGAATGCGTGTCTCTCTCCCTGTAACTCTTGACCATAAGGAGGCCTTACCTGAGTTCCCTTTGTAAACTCCTATTACGCTACACCTAGGTTTCCCAGGTGTCTCAGTAGTAAAGAGTCTGCCTGCAATGCAGGGGCAGGAGACATGGGTTTGAGCGCTGGGTCAGGAAGATCCTCTGGAGAAGGAAATGGCAACCCACTCCAGTGTTCTTGCCTGGAAAATCCCATGGACAGAGGAGCCTGGTGGGCTACAGTCCATGGGGTCTCAAATAGTTGAACGCGACAGCACATACACACACACACACACACACACACACACACACAATCAATCAATCACCTTCCTAATCCCTCCCAGAGTCCCACCTCCTAATACCATCGACTTCAAGATTAGGTTTCTAATATATGATTTTGGGGACAGGGCATATTCAGATCAAAGCACGCCTCAGTCTACAGGCACAAACTGCCATACTGGTGAAGGGACTAATGGAAGGTCACAGGTTCCCTTCAAGTTGTTATTTAAACCTTTGACTTTATTAAACAAGCCTCTATGGAGAAGGAAATGGCAACCCACTCCAGTGTTCTTGCCTGGAGAATCCCAGGGATGGGGGAGCCTGGTGGGCTGACATCTATGGGGTCACACAGAGTCGGACACGACTGAAGCACCTTAGCAGCAGCAGCAGCAGCAGCAGCAGTAGCAGCAGCAAACAAGCCTCTATAGGAAAATTGGAGACTTGGCTTTTCATTTTAGACTTTAGAACTATTGGGACACTTCCTCTCTTTAAAAAAAAAAAAATCCTTAGTCACAAACCAGTGACTTGTGAGTGGAATTTGATGTGTNAGTCGGACACGACTGAAGCACCTTAGCAGCAGCAGCAGCAGCAGCAGCAGTAGCAGCAGCAAACAAGCCTCTATAGGAAAATTGGAGACTTGGCTTTTCATTTTAGACTTTAGAACTATTGGGACACTTCCTCTCTTTAAAAAAAAAAAAATCCTTAGTCACAAACCAGTGACTTGTGAGTGGAATTTGATGTGTAGTCTTCTTTTTTTCTTGTTTGCCTCAATCTTGAGTTTTAATGCTTTCAGAAGGCATCTGCTTTGTGGTTGGCTGTAGTCTCCATGCTTCCCCGTTGCTCCAGACCAGCACTGTCCCATAGAAATATGATATGAATCACAAACTGAGTCACATACGTCATTTAAAGTTTTCTAGCATTTACATTAAAAACATTAGAAAGAAGCCAGAGAAATTAATCATTTCTTTAACCCAATATATCCAACATACTTTCATTAAATTAATGTAAAAGTTATTAATGAGCTATTTACTCATTTTCTTCTTCTGTGCTTTGGAAAAGCATTGTATTTTCTACTTACAGAGCACGTCCTTTTGAATTGGCCACATACAAGGTGTTCAGCTGCCGCCTGCGTCCAGTGGTTGTAGAACTGGACCGTGCAGTTTCTACATCCTCCTCACCGAACTCATATTTACTGCTTTTGGTGCCCTCTAGAGGCATTTGAACCTGAAACCCCTGGATGAGAGGTTCATACGAGGTTCTTTCTGCTGTGACATCCTGTCATTCTATGACCAGGGTGAATTTCCGAGTTAAATTAGTCCAGAACTCCCAAAGTTGTTTCACCAAATTAGAACTTAGCAGCAGCTAGTGTTGAAATGGGATCCAGAAAGCAACTCTCATATTTACAGGGTTAGAGTTTTTGGCCCCAGAACTGAGTGGGCTTATAACTAGTTCCTCCTTTGTTCTGACCCAGGCATGATGGTCTGTTATGCAGCAGGCAGCCCCCCTGCCCGCGCTGAGCAGCATGGAGACCAAGCCCCCGGCAGCTCACTCCTCATAGCAGTGCCGCAGAGGCCCCTGCCTTCACAGCAGCAAGCTTCCTTCTTGTGCGTCTTCTCTGGATCTGTCCTTTCAGACTCTCAACCCTTTGCTACAGTCAACCGGGCAGGGAAGGGTTAAGTGGGAGCTTCTGAAGTCCACTGAGGCCTTCCCCGTGCCCCTCCTGCCGGTGGCTCCCAACTAAGATGGCAAAGAGTATGTTTTTTAAACCAGCGCACAGAACTGTTATTTCCTGTAAGTTCTGTGCACCTGCTCCAGAAATTGGCTGCAAACAGAACCTCGTTTAAGCTGCCCAAGCAGGAGAAGGCTGTGAGTCAGAAGACATCTTGCCAAAGGAAGCCGGAGATCCTTCCCTGGAAGTTTCTCTCTTAGTAGTGACACCCTGTTTTCAAGCTCATCCGTTCAAGTGAAAAACAGTATGCTTCTCCTCCCTCCATACCAAGAACACTTTGTGATGAATGATGTTTTTTTCTTCTTCTTCTTCTTCTAACCAGCAGGGAGACTTTGTAAAGATGATCACTATTGAAAAAGTCAAAGGTTTTTGTTCAAGCCTGGTACTTGTAAAATATCTTTAGAAGGAACAGTTGTAGGTAACTAAACTACTTCCCCACAAAGACAGTGCAACCTGTAAGAACACTTGTGATCTGGATTCAAACATTGTTATACATGATGACGGGCTTCCTTGGTAGCTCAGCCGGTAAAGAATCTGCCGCAATGCAGGAGACCGAGGTTCAATTCCTGGGTCGGGAAGAACCCCTGGAGAAGGGAATGGCAACCCATTCCAGTATTCTTGCCTGGAAAATCCCATGGACAGAGGAGCCTGCTGAACTACAGTCCATGGGGTTGCAAAGAGTCAGACGCGACTGAGCAACTGACACTTTCACTTTTATATTCACAAGTAGATGACAATAAGGCCATGCTTTTCAAGCTTACATCTAGGTAGGAATCACCGGAGGATCCTGTTAAAATGAATGCAGACGTGGATTCAGAAGGTTTGGGATGGGGCCTGAGATTGAGCATTTTTTCACGTGAGACCCAAGTTTCAAGGATATAAGGAGCTTGTCTGGACCTTGGATGAACCAACGGTCACAGTTCAAGAGAAAAGAACTCGATTTGTGGCTGTCAGCTTTGCTGGGAGAGAGTCCAGAATAGAGCTGACTTTCGAAGCTATGACTTTAATGTTTGTATGCTGAATTGCTAAGATTTAGTCAGATAGCAGAAGTGGGCGAGTTTAGAGAAGGGAGCAAGGGATCTATACTGAACAGCTTCCTATTCCCTGGTTCCTTATTAGGAGCCCACTATTTTGTTTGCTGGTGATGACGACCAGGAAAATACTTAGTTGAACCAAGTTCTATCCCATTTGGGCAAGATGGAGATCTTGTAGAGTTAACGAATTTTTTTCTAAATCCTAAAATTGTTGTTATAGGTAAGAACATATAAATTAAAAGAACATGTGAAAAGATTGTGTGTGTGTGTGTGTGCGCGTGTGTTTGTATGAACCCTGTGACAAATGTTTTTGCTAGTATGCAAATGAGAAAATATTATGTTTGGAATGAATTCCAAGTTGTGCTTTGGGACCACAAGTTCAGCTTGGGGCAGGGCAGGGGGTTGGTAAAGAGAAATGGGGTGGGAAGGCAGGAAGGAGCTATCATTCCTGGGCAGTTCATAGTGTATTACTTTAATTTTGGTTAAAGGCTGATCTGAGAGCTGGGTTATCAATGTATAGGAGACTGCAGTTGCAATTTGCTGGTTAGTCTCTGTTCTTTTAATGCTTTCCTGAAGTGCCATTTTGTCTCAGTAAAATGCTCCCTAAAAATACTCAAATATTTTTAGTTGGAGAGTACAAATCAGATTGAGCTGCACATTTCCCTGGTGAGCAAAAGGGATGAGTTTGTGTTCATTAACTCGAGGCCATCTGGTGCAGACACGCAGCAGTCTGTGAATCAAACGTGCATCAAACTCCAGGGATCAGAACCCGCGCCAGACCCAGTGTTTTGGAGAGTCAACAACTAGGGGGAGAAGAGGGACTCGACTCTCTTTTTCTTTCACTTTAAAAATCAGCCCCGCCCTGCAGAATATCGGAGCCACATCGCCTCCTCTTCATTGCCCATCTGAGCTGTCTTTGGCGGGGAGCGGGGCAGGGGGTGCTTCCGCAGTCGAAGTCGTTATGATCCCCACCTCCCTTTGCGCGGGTGGAGGAGAGCAGGAGCCTTAGCCTCCCTCCCTCCATGTTGGGCCAGAACCAGGGCCTGCGCATGCGCACACAGGCAAGCTGCCTCTCGCCCTGAGACAAAGAATGCGGAAGTAGAGCGGTCCTCAAGGTAGTTTGCGAATAGCCCATTCCTGGAGGAGGGAGCCTGTGCTTCATGTACTGATAGCTTTCTGTTTAGGCGTGCTCACTAAAATATCAATAAAGGAAATAAATCGTTTCGCTGATGTGTTACTGATGCCACCAGACCCCTGAATGGAGTGTTTGGAGAACCCTTTCCTCCCACCCGTGTTTCCCAATATTGGAAGGGTCACTGTATTAAAACGAATGGAAGGGTCCCAATATTGGAAGAGGGTCAGTGTATTAAAACGAATGGTCAGTGTTTCCTGCAGAGCCGCATGGATGACTTTGCCTTGATCAGAGACAATCTTCTGGGTAACGTCTGTTCTTTAACGCTTTCCTCAGTACAACCTTTCCAGCTCTGCAACTCTCTTGAAGACTTCGAGGGGCTGCCCTGTACTGAAGATCTGAACTAGTGACTATTCTTCTCTAGGTCTCTGCATCTGCCGGAACCCTTCTGCGTTATAAGACGCCAAGCAGGTGGCAGTTCCATTTGGAAAATTTTTTGAGTGCCACGCAGGACAGTAATAAGAGATAAATAAGCAGCTATCTTCCCATGTCTTGTGACATGTCTTAGCAAGCTGCATTTCAGAAATCATAGAGAAAAATGATGAGACAAAGGACTTTAAAGATGGATGCAAACAACTTCATTATTAATGGAAAGCAGGAAACCTATGTCTAAGAAAATCTCCTTAAGTGCTATAAGGAATGTTAAAACTAATTCTTTTTCTTTTTTTAAATGGGTTAACTTTCAGAAGTGTGTATTATTCAGTGTGGTGCATTGCAACATTTCTTATTACAGTCTTACCAGCCCCAAATGTTATCATTGTTTCTAATGTTTGCTGATATGGGAAGCATAAAACAGCATTTTATTTTGTTTTGCATATCTTTGATTAGCACTAGAGTTTAAATTTATTGTTGTTGTTTTTTAAAAAAAGAACCCTGAATAAAGGGTTTTTTTTTTTTTTTTGTACTTAGGAAAGCTCATCTTCTAAGTTGCAGAAAAGAGCTAGCTCAAGGTCCTGTTAAGACATGGATTCTAGTGTGTTTGCTTTGGACTTGATCTCAAAGTTGGTGGAATCCACGCTGTTTGCAAGATTCAAGTGTAGAGCACAAATTTGAGGATGCACAAGTGAGAATGAGTGAGAGACTCAGACAAGTTTCTAAGTTTTCTAGAGGAAGAAAGTTTTGCTTTAATTGTTTATTACACATGGATGTATGTTTATTGTGGAAAACACAAAGAAAATAAAAATTACCTTTAATAATGATATTTTTAAGCATCTGATATATATGTTCTGTTCCTTTCTCTGTGGGAATGAGTATCTTAAATGATTGAATCTTAGTATACATTATATTTTGTTATATGTGTTTTCACTGATCAGTATTTCATGACTATCTTTTCATATCATTTCATGTTATTTTCCTATATTATTTTTTGACTATACAGTTTGCACTGAATGGATATACCACAGTTAATTTAAACAATCCAGTATGTTGGACATTTCACAATTATAAACACTGCTGTGGTGTGCATACTTGTAGTGAAAGCCTTTCATCCATCCATGATTATTTAACTGGGACAGGTTCCTAGAAGAAGGATTGCTACATATATGGGCATACACACTTTCATAGCTTTTGATATGTGTATGCCCCCAACACCGTGTTGTTTCTATGCTTTGGTATTGTTACAGAAGGAAGTGTACATGACATTTTAAAATTAGTTTTTAATTGAAGGATAATTGATTTACAATGTTGTGTTGATTTCTGCCATGCAACCACTCGAATCAGTCATAACTACATATATATTCCCTCCCTCTTGAGCCTTCCTTCCACCCCTCCCCCCATCCTCTAGGTCATCACAGGGCACCAGGCTGGATTCCTTGTGTTATATAGCAACTTCCCACTAGCTGTCTATCCATGACATTTGTTGAAGGTGGTAAGGAAGACTTTATTCAAGGGGGTCATGGTGGAGATATAGGGACCAGTGCAATGGGGGTCTTGCAGTGGGGTAGAGATTGGACTCAGTTCCAAATACAGCATAGGCAAATGGGAGTTTATAGCCAGGGAACAGTGTGGGGGTCAGTGCATAGAAAATTACTGAGAGGAAACATCAGGGGTGAATGAGGGGTTCTACCTAAACCAAGCTATCAAGATGCTTGCTGAAGGCAGGACAGATGCTCAGGCATCACCTGTGGGATGGGGGGTAATGAGGAACCTGATCAGATATCAAAGGTGATCACATAGTGGGGTTGGGTGGGTCTGTTCAACTGATTTAGCAGAATTCTTTCTCTTAATAAAATTGGATGATGCACAGATGAACACAGATATCCAAGAGTCAGGTCTGGTTGGAAAAGTGTTCAGGGGAGTCTGAGTAGAGTCTGGTCAATGAGAGAGTCTGTGTCCGTGTTTAGCATGCTGTTTGGTAATAAACTTCTTGTTTATTGCTCTTCCGGTAAACCTTTATCAGTGGTAGGGCAGGGCTGTGTGTACCTGCAGCACCAAGAGACCCTCTTGGCCCCCAGCGCCACCTCTGCCCACCCAGCAGCATTCCTGGCATGGAGATAATGTCAGCTTGCATGGAAGCACTGTGTATTAATGCACATTTAAAAAGAGGCAATGGCCAAGGATGGGTAGAGATGGAGGGGTGAGAAAGTCACAGTCAGAGAATCCTGAGTCTAGTTCAAGCCGTATCAATTAAATGTGGGGTCTGCCAAACCTGCCATCCATTCTCTTGATGCTCAGTTTCCTAACAAAAGTAAGTGAGGTAATTTTTAAAAGATGATCTGTCTGACGGCATTTTCAGATCTGCAGATTTATGAGTCTGTGACCGTGAGTCATGTGTGAGGGCTGAAAAAAAGCTGACATGGGTGGGGTGAGGAAGATACTGCAGTGAAGCTAGGGAGGTTTACTTACTGGATGAAGTCCTCAGAGCAGAAGTGACAGCAGAAGGGCCTGAGCTGCAGCAGGACCGGCATACCCTGGGCTCTCAGGGTGGTTTGGAAAGAGGCAGTGTCTGACAGGTGACTAACTAGAGGCCAGCTTCAGACTCCTGACGGGCTCCTTCAGGTCGCAGATGACTGGCATTCCTGGGGGAGGACTTCCAGAAGCGGGTCATAGTCAGAGGTTCAGCCAGGCAGACGGCCTGCATCAGGGTGACCCAACAGTCACAGAAACCCAATCTATTTCCTTTTAATATTTATTTACGTATTTATTTGGCTGCGCCGGATCTTCATGGTGGCATGTGGACACTAGTTCCCTGACCAGAGATTGAACCTGGGCCCTGTGCATTGGGAGCCTAGAGTCTTAGCCACTGGACCACCAGGGAAGTCCCAGGAAACCAATTTCTTAGAGATTTGGAGATGATAAAGTCTGTCCTTTTCCCACTGAAACTAGGTTCATGGCAACAAGAAATCTTGTAAGCCAGGCTAGAACTGGGTTTTGAAAAAAGCCTTGTTCACAACGGTCAGGGTGGGGCCAGTAGCCTAGTCTGCTGACTGTTGACCAGAAGCTCATTACCTTATCTGAGGAGCTAAAAGATTAAGTGGTCCCAGCCGTGCAGGTTGAGTGGCTACAGCCATGAAATCTGGACATTCCCTACTCTCTAGTTGGCAACCTGATTGCTTGGTTTTTTTTTTTTTCCCGTAAAGAGTTTAAAGCATTCTGAACATTCCTTAAAATTGATTGCTATTGGGATTTTTAAAGATTTGTTTTCACCTTCATGTTGTGAAATAAAACAGATACAGAAAGCAATTCTAAACAAATCCATAGCTTAGTGAATTTTTATAAGGCAGACATGTTTGTCCCCATGACACTTTGCCAGCTACCCTGGAAGCTCCTCCATTGTCCATTATAACCATAGTCCTCTCCACCCTTCTCAACTTTTATGGTAATCACTCTCTTGCATTTATCTGTAGATTTGTCACCTTAATGTGCCTTCCCCACTATTGTTTTCGCTGTATATATATATATATTTTTTTATTGAAATATAGTTGATATACAATATAATATAATTTTAAGGTGTATAGTATTGTGAATTTATATTCCCTTTATACTTATTATAAAATGTATAAAGTATATAAATATATTATAAAATATATAAATGTAATATTACATATAAAATTACATACATATTCCCTCTGTTGTGCAGTATAATATATCCTTGTAACTTATTTTATACGTCATAGTTTATACCTTTAATCCCCTACTCCTATATCACCCCCCCCCATTCCTCTGCCTACTGGTCACCACTAGTTTCCTCTGTATCTATGAGTGTCTTTCTTTGTCGTTACATTCACTAGTTTGTTGTAGCTTTTAGATTCCACGTATAAGTGATGTCATGCAGTATTTGTCTTTATCTGTCTGACTTGTTTCACGTCATAATACCCTCCAGGTCCATTCATGTTGTTGCAAATGACAAAATTTCATTCTTTCGTATGACTGAATTCCTTGGTATGTATGTAGTGTTTAAGCCTGGCGTGCTGCAGTCCACGGGGTCGCAAAGAGTCAGGCACAACTGAGCGACTGAACAAGAAATATACATATATATGTACATATATAATATACCCACATATGGACCACACCTTCTTCATCCATTCATCTGCTGACGGACAGTTAGGTTACTCCCACGTCTTGGCTCTTGTAAATAATGCTGCTGTGAACATTGGGTGGCTGTATCTTTTAAAATTAGTGTTTGGGGTTTTTTTTTTTTTTTTCAGATATACACCCAGCTGAGTCACATGGTAGTCTTATTTTTAGTGTTTTGAGAAGCCTCCACGCTGTTTCCCACATTTCACTGCTGGTTTTTAGGTATGCTAGTTTAAAAAAAAAAAAATTGTATTTGAAATTTCTCTTAGGGACAGCATCCCCTCTGTCCCTTTCTTTCCTTACACTTTTTCTGGGGAAGGACTCAGGCATTTTAAATCTCTAGAGTCACACAAGCGTCTGTATTTGTGGCGCAGTTCAACGTGTCCTTCTGTCTTTTGTGTTTCCTGCCCCTTGGCAGCTGCTTCCAGAGACTTGACCAGACTCCGTTTCAACCTCTTTAGCACGGTGATGATGTTTTCCATCAGGAAGCATGTAACATGTGGTTTCTGCTTTTTTCATCTTGGCACTCAGTGGTGCTTAATGTCTAGATCCACCACTTCCCTGAAGGCTGAAATATGATGTAATTCTCACTCTATAATTTTGTTTTCATTTACTGGCTGTGATAATTTCTTAATGCTTCCAAATGGAGAAGCTTCCATTTTTCTATCGCTTGGCCATCCAATGGTACAGTTCTTACAGGAAAGGCAGGATAAATATCCAGCTCATTTATATATCCAGTTTTTAAGACAGCACACTGGCTTCCTGTCATGCTTAAAATGGGACTTCCCAAGTGCCTCAGTGGGTAAAGAATCCACTTGCAACACAGGAGATTCAGGTTTGACCTGTGGATTGGGAAGATCCCCTAGAGAAGGAAATGACAACACCCTGCAGTATCTTGCTCGAAGAATCCTATGGACAAGGGAGCCTGGTGGGCTACAGTCCATAGGGTTGTAAAGGGTTGGATGTGACTGAAGCCACTGAGCATGCGCACACGCACACATCCTTGAAGTGTAACCAATTAGTTCTTTTAAAATAGTGTTATGAACTTATGGATTTACACATTTTTGATAGATTTCAATCCATTGCCATTTGGAGCTTCTTCAGTTGGCTCCTGGGTCCCCTTTGACGTGACCTCGGGAAGTTTGTGATCTTTCTAAGTTTCTGATCTTTCTAACTATCTGATATATGAATATGCTCGAGACTCATGTTGTGTATCTCCTGCCCCAGGTTTGGAATCAACCATTTCTGCAAGAAGCCTGGTTTCTATTAATAGGAAAAGGTATTTCAAGACCACAATCTGGATACTCTGTATGCTCATTCCTAACTGGGCTGGTCCTTGTTTCTAGCTTTTCAGCAGACATAGCATCAGTCAGTTCAGTCGCTCAGTCATGTCCAACTCTTTGCAACCCCATGAATTGCAGCACACCAGGCCTCCCTGNTGGGCTTGGCATCATTATCCCTAGGTCTCTTCTCCATCAGCTTCCCTTCCCTCCCTTTTCTTTCCTTCTTTTCTAAGGAGCCCATAGGGTTTCTTTCTTTCTTTTTTTTTTTTAAGAATATTTATTTATTTATTTGGCTGCACTGGGTCTTAGCTGCAGCAAGCGAGATCTTCGATCTTCCTTGCAGCATGCCAACGCTTAGTTGCAGCAAGTGGGATTTAGTTCCCTGACCAGGGATAGAACCTGGGCTCCCCACATTGGGAGCCCAGAGTCTAGTCATTGGACCACGAGTGAAGTTCCTCCTTTTCTCTCTTTTCTGTTGAACATTTGCCTCTAATTCCATGTGAGGAAATAAGAATTTAAACATCAACACCAACAATAACAATAATGAATCATTCTGACTTAATGCCAAGCTTTGGACCAAGTCTTAAATGTTCTATCTCATTTAGTTCTCATAGCAAGTCTATGAGTTTGTTAATGACAGCCATCCCACTCTACAGATAAGGAAATGGAGGCTTGGAAAGGTGAAAAAGCTTTCCTGAGTTCACCAGCAGTAAGTGACTGAGCCAGGCTCCCAGGTGGCTCAGTGGTAAGGAATCCACCTGCCAATACAGGAGACAAGGGTTCAGTCCCTGGGTCGGGAAGATCTCCAGGAGAAGGAAATGGCAACCCTCTCCTGTATTCTTGTCTGGCAAACCCCTTGGACAGAAAAGCCTGGTGGGCTACAGCCCATGGAGTCGCAAAACAGTTGGACATCACTTAGCAATTAACAACAGAGCCAGGATTAGAACACAGGCCTGTCTGATGCCAGGGCTAAACCACTTTGCCAAAATGATATGATACAAGCCAACAGTTGCCTGCACTGCATTTTCCTCTGAAGGGCCCTCCAAGGCCAAACTTGGTTTGTGTTATAAGACAAAATCACTCTAACTACTCCCTAGAGTGAGCCTATGTCAGCTTTGCAGAGGTTGAGATAATTCTCTGAAGCCCTTGGAGGGATCTGTAGACATTTGGAAAGAGTAAACAACCTGCAAAAGCAAGTTGGTTTAGCAGAGAAAAAACTGTTTTCACATCACAGGTCTGTTTCTTAGTAACTATATAACTTCAGGGCATTTGCTCCACTTCTATGAGCCTCAAGAAAGCATTAATGATAATAATCGTCTATGAGCTGGTATTGGTGACTTTGTCAGTAAGATGCTGTAAATTAGTTCAGTTCAGTTCAGTCGCTCAGTCGGGTCAGACTCTTTGCGATCCCCTGGACTGCAGCACACAAGGCTTCCCTGTCCATCACCAACTCCCAGAGTTCACTCAAACTCATGTCCATTGAGTCGGTGATGCCATCCAACCATCTTATCCTCTGTCATCCCCT
Organism: Neotragus moschatus; assembly: GCA_006410615.1. Taxonomy (NCBI): domain Eukaryota; kingdom Metazoa; phylum Chordata; class Mammalia; order Artiodactyla; family Bovidae; genus Neotragus; species Neotragus moschatus. The sequence continues at coordinate 1,423,891 of SJYA01000696.1, read as the reverse complement.
TCTCTTCCTGCCTTCAATCTCTCCCAATATCAGGGTCTCTTCCAAGGAGTCAGTTCTTCACATCAGGTGGCCAAAGTATTGCAGTTTCAGCTTCAGCATCAGTCCTTCCAATGAATATTCAGGATTGATTTCCTTTAGGATAGACTGGTTGGATATCCTTGCAGTCCAAGGGATTCTCAAGAGTCTTCTCTAACTAAATCAGTTACCCTTTCCTAAAACTCTACTAAATACCTTATTATATGGGAAGGCAATTGGTCATACCACCTTCTAAACAGAGTATAAATAAAAATAAATAAATACATAAACACATAAATAAATAAATAAATAAACCCTGATCACTGTCTTAGTGAGCATCCAACATCCAGTCTAAAAATGATAAAAAACAATTTTCAAAAAATTGTAGCAACCTATTCATATGTGTATGTATGAAGCATACTCTCTGAACACATCAAGACTACCTTATGTTTCCCCTGCCTCCTTCCTTCCTTCACCACCCCTGTTCTCCCTCTCTCCACCTCTCTCTCTCTCTCTCTCTCTCTCTCTCACACACACACACACACACGCACACACGCAGACATACAGGAATTGAATCCTGATGCACTGCTGTCTCCCTCATCCTCAAACACGTGCCTTACACTTGTTCAGTTTATAGATAAATATTCTCCAGCCAGTTAATTTGAACAATAAAAAACATGAAGCTTTTATAGAGATAAAGTACCCTAGAGAATCAAAAATGCTGGTAGCTGCTTAATGTTTAGTGACAGAAGATTCTGTGATTAAAAGTAGAAGACAGCAGACAAAGCCCCCTCTGTTTGCACCCCTTGGTTGGCTCCAAGTGAGGTGGAGCCCCACTTCTTGTAACACCAAATTTCACATTGTTTTTTATGAGCAGAGGGTCCACTTCTAAATTGTACCTCTGGATTTAAAAGAGGAAATTTAAACCTCAGAATAATGTTTTTTGCTGAACAAAATGTATGCCAAACTAAGCTCGGACTGACTTCTGTTTTCTGAGTCCCAGCCTCCCAAGTTTTCTCGGGTTTCCAGTACTGGGCCGAACTCACTGGCTTTTGCCATTTCCTTCTATGTTATGGTTAAGTGGAAAAGGGGTGAGAAGCAGGGGTACCACATCCTCAGGTTCACTGGATGGATTTGAGGATGCCCAAAAGATCCAGAGGACTACTTTCGATTCATTAGTGAGACAAGCTGGCTCCTATCAGCTGTACTTCACGTAGGGCACCAATATGTTTTTCTAGGCATTGCGGGAAAAATAATTCTAGCAAGAAAGGGAAAAACACCACACAAAACAGCAATAAGTCTGGCCTTCCTTCCCCAGCCCCACAAAAGACCGTTTTGTAAGACAAGGAAAAGCTGTGCTTTGCTTTCTAACTGAACAGTGAAACGCTTGCATCTTTAATCCAAACTGTCTACCCGCTTCCCTAGATTTTGGGACAATAGTCCAACTTCTCACCTTCCCCCTTGAACAGTTGAACCCACACACTTTAAAATAATATCCATCAGCAGCTGACAAACTGGTTATTCTTGGACCACAACTGATGCTGGCAAGAGGAGGTCCAGGCAGACAAGGATAAATGAGAATAAAATTATTCAGTTCTGCTCGCCGTGGCCACCGCATTCGCTGTCATCCTCAAAATTCCCACAGAAATGAGTTCATTCCACCTTTGAAATATTTCAGAGCTTAAAAGTTTAAATCAGGCCAAGTTGATTCTGTGGGATTTTTCTAGTTTTACACTGCAATTATATGCAGGACTTTGTGCCACCTATTTCCTCTCAACTGTAACATTTTACGTCTTTTTTAAGCATACGTTGAGGTTAGCTTTTTTTTTTAGTACGTGTTATGAAATAAGATATGAGCTTATACTTAGCTTTAGGTAGCTTTCTGCCAAAAGGCTGGACCAACACAAACTAAATACGACTATTTTCTTTATCCAAAGTACAGTTTTGACTATTACATACCCTCTTAACATACATACATAAAACTAGCTCACAACGAAAGCTCCCTGCAGGTCAACTGAAATCATAACGAGATTTTCCTTTCATATAATGTGATTAACAAATGTTAGCTAACTGAACTCCTAAAAGACTCAAAAGAAAAAAGCAAAATAACTCAAGCAATGCCAAAAAGTCAAATAACTCAACAATTATTTTTTTCCTTGCTTTTTCACATCTTTAACTTAGAAAATAGCCTCTTTCACTTGACTATAGGAATGTGCTCTAGAGGCAGGTGAGAGTGAGTTCCAGCTCCACTATTTACTAAAATATGACCTTTACAAGCTACTAAATCTTCTAGCCTCAGTTTCCTCATCTGTAAAATGGGTGGAGGGGTAAAAATCTTCAAAAGATTTTTGTGAAGATTAAATGAAACGATGCAGTCTTCGATAAGTGCCAGCAAATAAAGTATTTTTCATAAATGTTAGTTGTTATTTCTGACATTATCTGTTTGCTAAATAAGCCTACCTTCCAGCCTAAATATAAAATTGTCAACCAACCTCATGGTAAACTAGGTGCTTTGAAATTCATATACTGCAGTGGGTCCCTTGGAAACTTACAAATAAAGAAACAGTTGTCCATCTAGCCTTACTTAACTTTATCAAGTACTACAAATGTTTGGGAAACAATAATAACTATGACAGCTTGGGCCCCACAATCCTAAACCCCTGCAAAAGTCATGGCAATGTATCACTGAACCTTTCAGCTAGGGGGAACTTTGAGGCATCCTCTGAAAAGCTAGTGAGTCAGAATGCGAGTCTCGACTTTATGTGTTTGGAAAGGATTTCTGATAGCTCTCATGAAGGCAGATATCTCCAAATGTTACTCAAAGATATAAATGAACCTACCACCCTTCTGAACGTAATCAATATAAGTATCACTCCAGAATTCCAACCGACGCATCTTTTTCTTCAGAGTCACTCTTTACCTTCGAAACAGCAAGGTCTTATTAGCAGTAAGCTGTACTTTTGGGGAAAGGCACTATTTCCACTAGGGCAAGAGTACCAAAAAAGGGAAATGCTGTATGGAGAATTTTCATACTATTTGGAAAAAGTTTGCAAAACCCAAACTCTGGGTTTAAACATTATAAATGTAACAATATTGCTGAGGAGAAAAACAATATTTTTACACGTGGAGTTCCAATTTTATTTAAATATAACCCCATTTTCTGAGATCTTATGAGATTAAGATAAAATAATTCACTAACACTATGCAGATAGGATGGAGAAGGAAATGGCAACCCACTCCAGTGTTCTTGCCCGGAGCCTGGTGGGCTGCCGTCTATGGGGTTGCACAGAGTCGGACACCAACTGAAGCGACTTAGCAGCAGCAGCAGCATGCAGATAGGAGAAATAAAGAAATCATCTCCCTTCTGCCCCCACCACATACACACACACAGAAGCAGACACACTACATTTGTAAATACACAATTGAGCCAAAATGTAATGCAAAGCTCCTTTTCAACAGGTCCATTGGTGAAAGATCATTCATTAACAAGGCAGCTCATACACACAATTGTCCCTCTCTCAGCTCTCTTTTGTTAAAGCAGCAACACTTATCATCTCTGGAAATGGAATGCATTTTTACCTCTATTTCTGCTGATTTCCTTAGTCTTCAGAACCTGATAATCATTTGATACAGACATTCACCTTCACCCATTTATCATTTCACAACATTGACCTCATCTCTTGTCATGAAAAACTTCGGGTAGTTTAAACCCAGATGGCTTGGCTTTCCCCTAAACAGAGAAAATTCCCTTCTCTGGTTGCATACAGCATGTTGATCTGATAACAAGCAGTCATCTATCATTTGGGGGCTTTGCATTTGACTTTGGCTGCCTTAATGTATTTCCAACAGGGTTTTGTGATGTGTAGTTTTTAATCAAGTTTTGCCAAAAGTGATTGGCATGTAAAACACTTTTAAACAAAAATGTTCTTTGTGAGTCGCTATTTCAGCTCAGAAATTCTTATTCATATAATTTAATCTCCCCCATGTGGTTACTTATTAGATCTTATCATTTACTATAAAGCTAAAATAAACTGAAACAAATCATTTTTTTAATCTACCAGCCACTGCTAGTGTTAACTAAGCTGCTGACAGCCAAGTGTCATCTTCTACTAAGGACAGAATGTCCTTTCTGACTCATGGCTTCCAAATCAGATATGTAAAGATTGTTTTTGAGAGCTTAGGATATAAGAGGCAAAAAAACTCAAGATCTTGTCCCCATGTTTGTGCTTTGTGACTCTAACCTCTCTTTCACCTTGTCACATAACTTATCCCAGACCTTTATACCTAAATGTTATCATTTTCACACTGAGCTCAGACAATAGAATCAGAGCAGAAAGTTTGGTGGCACCTATGATTTGGTGGCAATAGCCACTCCCGGCAGCAGAAGTGCAAGTGGTAATTACCACTGAGGTGATGCTATACCAAGTCCATCTGAAGTTTACTTCTGCAACCTGATGTCAAAGATAAACATGTCCAGCCTGATGAAATAGAAATTGCCAAAGTCCATAAAACTTGGAAATTCAACGGAATTCAATTCACCAGCCATCTGTGGTTTTGTAATGACCAAAAGCAATTTTTAAGATCTGGTCATAAAATTACAGCTAAAGGATTCACCTTGTCAGAGGGAGCAATTGATTTCCCATTACCTGATCTCCATACTCACCATGCAGACACACATTATACAAGGGTTGTCCGTGATAAATGGAATCTGGAGGACTTCACCTTCATTTTCACATTTCGCAACAGAACCTAAAGGAAAAAATAGTTATTTAAATTTAGCTGCATGGCCTTGTTACAAAAATAGAACTTTTATAATAATACTTTTTGAGAAAACTATATCCAAATTTCAAAAATCCCTGAGTTTTAAATAATCAAATTCACCCAAAAAAGTCCCCCTGAATAAACCCTACTTTAAATAATTTTATTAGAACAAGTTTTTTTTTAAGCCTGTGCTATATAGATATATTTTCTGCTCTCAGATGGTTGGTTTAAGCACAGTTCCTTAATAATACTCCTCCTTTATAAAACCATTTCAACTAAACAAACACTCCCATAAGCAAAAAATTCAAATTGGCCTAATTATTAAGGCAGATTTTAAATTTGAACAGAATTCAGGACTGTGTCAATAAACAGGCCTTTATACGAATCTGCCTCATATTGTGTTGAATTGAAATTACTTTTCGAAATACAATCTTCTTTCCTCTTTTCTTAGAAATAGACTCAATATTTTCTTTTCTGCACCAGGTGTCAGTAAAGTATGTCCTTCAGAATAGCAGCTGAGGTCTTCACCTGCCTGAAAGCATATAATTATTATATCCTGCTATTATTACCCTTTTAAAATATGATAGTTTCTTTAAATCCACGTCTGGAGGGCGGGTGCTTTAAAGATCACTACCAGTAAAGAAGCTATATTGGAACCTTATAGAGTGAGACAGGCCTATGGGTGGAAAACGATTGCAGTTTTTTTTTTTTTTCTTTAATTGCATACGGGAGAAGAGATCAAACTAAAGATTGAACAAAACTAAAGATAATAAAGGAACTTTTCAAATTCAAATAGAATTTCCGTTATCACTACAGTATTAACATCAACAGCCTACCCTCTCTCCACTCCTTAGCCTATTCACTGCTTTCCCACCCCTTAACCCCGAAGGGCTTCCTTCATCCCCACGCGCCAGCGAGGAGCAGGCTCCAAGGTGCTCGTTCCCCACCCTCCCGTCCCCGGGGCCAGTCAGCGCCTTCTCTCCCAGGTACCGAGCCAGCGTCTGGGAGGGTCGGTCCCTCCCGACCCCTCCCCTACCTGTCAAGAAGGAGGAAGCCAGAGACATGGGGACCCCCGAGCAATTGAGCAGCAGCAAGACGCAGCAGGTAATCCCGGGCGAGCGCCGGCAGAGACGCTCAGCCAGAGCCCTGACGCCGGAGAACCAGAGCATCGTCACCTGGAGGGAATCCCGGGCGACTGCAGGTCCCGCGCCGCCGCCTGTGCTCCGCTACCGCCGCTCGCAGTCCAAAAGGGCTCTCAGCCGGCGAGTCGGGAGACAGTCCGCGAAGGAGGGAGGCGGGCGCCCGGGAGCCTGGGGCGGGGGAAAGGTGGGG
>SJYA01000696.1:1401052-1417723 GCA_006410615.1 Neotragus moschatus | reverse complement strand
GGGAGGTTGGCGGGGGGAGAGGCGGGAGAGCGAGGCGAGGGGTGGGGGGCGCCCAGGGAGGAGGGGTCCTGCGGCCAGGCTCCTCCAATGCGGCTTTTTTTTTTTTTTTTAAAGGAGTTGCTCGCAGCGGTTTAGTCGTCGGCTCCTCCACGCCAGAGAGGGGGCCAGGAGGAGGGGGTATCGGAACTGCGGGAGATAGGCAGAGAGGAGTGGCTGCGCTGCCCGCTGCGCACCGCTGCTCCGCCGTCGCCGCCGCCGGGGCCGCAGCGACTGCCCTGTGGCACGCCGCTGCAGCAGCTACCGCGTCCTCCACTTCTGCACTCCCACCTCCTACCCGCCCAGCCGGCTCTCCGCTTGGTCCGCTCGCACGCTCGCTCCGGCGCCAGAGACCGGGGCGCACCGAGCGCCTCGGGGAACCCGCTGGGGGCGCCCGGACGCAAGAGGGATAGTAGAAGCCTCGCGCTGGGCGTTTGTCTCCGCCGGGGGTCCAGCCAGCTCCCCCAGACCCTCGAGGGAGGCCGCTTGCCCCGGGGCACGGATCGGAGCCGGGCAGGCGTGTCTCCACCACCCGGAGCGCGCAGCGCCTCCTCCCTTTCCCCGGGGGCGGGTGGGGAGAGATTCCTCCCCTTACGGGGGATGCCGCGCCAACCCTGCTCCTTCTCCTGTGCTCCAACCCTAGGAGGGAGGAGAATATGGGACGCAGGGCGCCCCACCACCGCGGCTCATTCCCAGATGCCCCAGCTTTGGGAAGGAGTGATAAACCCAGCGCCTGGGGCGGGGTGGGGGTGCGGGCAACTTTTCACTCCGCTTTGCCTTCCTTTGGCTGGGGCACGACGGCCGACAGTCCCTGAGCGGACAGAGGGGCGAGGGGCCTTCGAGATGACTCCTCAGTGCTGCTGTGTCTGTGCATCGCGACACTGGGTAAGACAGAATTTAAAACGACACGCAAGGCCGATTAATACACGCACAGAGGCGAACTCTTTTCGCCCTTAAAAAAGGAACAGTGGTTCCATGACTCCTCCCATCCAACCTCGGGCGAACCGGGGCAGGGAGGTGCTGTTTGACTAATCATTCATTCACCCGAAAAAGAGGGAGGGACCCGCGCGACGGCTAATTTCTGGCAGGGACCGCTGCTGCGTTCTCGGGAGCTTGGAGTTGTCGCTTCAGCAGCCCTGGGTGTCAAAGAGTCCGACCCTACCTACCGCCCAGGGATGATCCCGGCCAGATCGCGGCCTCTCTCTTAAGCCGTGGCCCACTCTGCCCAAAGGAGGATATGCAACGGAGGAGAGAATTTTTGTAACCAAATGGGAATTAGGGGACGCTTGGCAAGTATTGGGACCTGATGATCAGCTGTCTTCTGAGCTCACGTGGGTCCCCGGCTTCCTCTCCCTAAGAATGGAAGTGGGGGGCCCTCACGCGGGTCCTCCTGGTGCGTCGCCCTGGGCGGATCCGAAAGGCAATCACGGACTAGCCGAGCACGTTTCTCAGCAGGACGCATCTAACAGTTTCTGGGCAACGTGGGGATTGTCTGTAGTCACAGAAACTATACCTTTGCAAATATATTCATCTGTTTGCCGACACATTTTGTACAGTTTCCTCTTAAGCCCTCCCCCCACTCTGGAGTGGGGGGAATGGGGCTGTTTACTTGTTTTTATTTTTTGAGTCGTTGGAGCCTTCACTTAAGGCTGCAGTGCCCACATCCAGGCACGCCGGGGAGCCTATAGAAGCGTTGCTCTTAAACGGAAAAAATAAGAGAGGGTAAAGCTGTCATTAGCCTAACACGCTCCATTTACCTCTCAAAACAGATTTTTAGTGTAAAACTTAAATTAAAAGAGAAGAAAGATGACGTGTGGTTACTTTTTTCCCAAAAAATACCATGGCCAGGCAGCTCCTTGAAAATCAGCGTTTAGTGTATTTACTAATGATAAAGAGAACATGCAAAAAAAAAAGAAGAAGAAGAAGAAGAAAAGAAAAAGGAAATCTCTAAACCTAGTCTGATCTCCTATATACTTTTTGATCTATAGTAACCAATCAAAACATAAAATAAAAACTTTTATGACTACAGATAAGTACAGTCAGTTGAAACTCTACCCTACAAAGATTCTCTTTGCATGGGGCTTTTATATAAACTTGTTAAGCATAACTTAATGAAGGAAAACGGAATAACGAATAGGCTGGAAGACCTTTCATTGCCCTAGATTTCAGCAGTAGGCCTGTATAAATTCACCTTAGAGGATTGCAGAACTTTTGAAGAGTGCTTTCCCTGACATCCTCAAGGGTTTGCAGAACAAAAGTCTTTATGATGGAATCTGTGGCATTTCTCAGACTAGGTGCTTTGAGGTATACTGGAACTTCCCTTATAGGTTCAAATGCAAAAACCACCTGGAAATCATTTTCATCTGCCTGGAAGTTTACCAGTGGGAAAAATGTACAGAAGCCTGTCCCTTCTTCCTGTTTGTTTATCAGCTGCCACCAGTGATTTCCCCTGCTGCCTTCTGGATAAGTGGGCCCTACTTCTAGAAGAGCATCCTTCTTCCCAAAGGGCTTATCAGTCCTTCACTGCTGCTGCCACCATTCCTTCAACTGACAGTCTGTCAGCTGCCAGTTGGCCTCTGTCTACACAAACAAGAGATATTCTGGGGTAAAAAATAAAAAATAAAAAAAGAAGCAAGTATGCAAGAAAAAAAAGTGTATGGATCTGCCTTTACGTTTAAAGTTAAGGGCCCCCCACCTTGTGTTCAGTCGAGTCCGACTCTTTTTGACCCCGTGGACTCTAACCCACCAGGCTCCTCTGTCCCTGGGGTTTTCTAGGCAAGAACACAGGAGCGGGTTGCCATTTCCTTTTCTAGGGGATCTTCCTGATCCAGGGATTGAATCGGCATCTCTTGCACCTTCTGCCTTAGCAGGCAGATGCCATACTGTTGGGTCAGCTGGGAAGCCAATAATGTAAGGGTGATACCATCCAAACCCCCAAAAGCTCTTGACTGAAATCAAAAGGAGAGCAGATCTGTTTTTGGCTTTGTTTATGACATTTTTCAGCGTAAGAGAGTTGCTGCTGCTGCTGCTGCTGCTAAGTCACTTCAGTCAGTCGTGTCCGACTCTGTGCCACCCTGTAGATGGCGGCCTATCAGGCTCCTCCATCCCTGGGATTCTCCAGGCAAGAACACTGGAGTGGGTTGCCATTTCCTTCTCCAATGCATGAGAGTGAAAAGTGAAAGTGAAAGTCTCTCAGTCGTGCCCGACCCTTAGGGACCCCATGGACTGCAGCCTATCAGGCTCCTCCGACCATGGGAGTTTCCAGGCAAGAGAGTTAATGGATCCCAAAGATCATTCATTGCCTATGGATAATGAGGACCTGTTCCACTATCAGCCAGAAAAAGCTCTATCTCATCTTCTTTAAAATAAAAGATATAACCCAATTAGATCAAAAGGGAACCAGGCCTGTGGTAGCAGAAATTCTCTTCACCTCCCTGTAAAACTATGATGCTGCATCTGCACTGAAAAACCCAACTAAATATACCAGTTAATAACAGTATATTCAAAGTTACTTCAAGAGAAATTACAGCAACCCAGTTTCCTGAAAATAAATAGACCTTTCAAAAGCAGCAGTGTAAAGGAATTGTGATATTAACCACTAGGGAGGGCTGAAAGTATTCCATAAGGGTGTCAGTCTTGTTCTATGATATGCACCAGGACTTGAGGATAAGGGATGATGTTGCCTTGGAGCTTACAGTCTAGGAGGTGAGATAAAGCATGTTTATAAATGAATGCAGTAATGGGAGAAAATTATTGCAAATGAAGCAACTGACAAAGGATTAATCTCCAAAATATAACAGCTCCTGCAGCTGAACATTAGGAAAACAAACAATCCTATCAGAAGATGGTAGAAGACCTAAACAGACATTTCTCCAAAGAAGATATACAGATGACCAATAAATGCATGAAAAGATGCTCAATGTCCCTCATTAGAGAAACGTAAGTCAAAACTGCAATGAGGTATCATCACACGCTGGTCAGAATGGCCATCATCAAAAAATCTACCAACAATAAATGCTGGAGAGGATGTGGAGAAAAGGAAACCCTCTTGCACTGTTGTGGGAATGTAAAGTGATACAGCCACTAAAGAACAGTACAGAGATTCCTCAAAAGCCTAAGAATAAAACTACCATATGATCTGGCAATCCTACTACTGGGCAAATACCCTAAGAAAACTATAATTCAAAAAGACACATGTACCCCAATACTCATTGCAGCACTATTTACAGTTACCAGGGCGTGAAAGTTTAAAGAAAGAAGAGACTTAGCTTCATGGAGGAGGTGGCACAGGAGCTGAGATTTGAAAAGCAGAAGCTTCAGTAGATGGAAAGACCATCCAGGAGCTGCAGAGTAACAGCAGGGAGACAGGAGATTCATAAAGAAAACGGGGAACATTCATATAACTGGCTCTGTCAGCTGAGCAGAGCTCTGGGAAGGCTTGATCATGAGAGCTGTATGAGCAGCGCTTGGATCCATCTGAGATGAGCAACAGGATGTTTACCGTGGAGTAAGTGCCTACCTCTCAGAAACAATCAGACTACATTTCTTTAGAATGCGAAGTATTTCTGCAGATGTATTCATCAATCTGCACATGTATTCATTATTAATTTCATACTGGAGAGCACCATTTCCACCTCCATCTGTTCAAATGGGTTTGGGTGATGAAATAAGTAATACATCATGAATCAGTTTCTTAGTATCAATGTCTGTGTGATTCTTCTTGGGATGAAAGTAGAAATGATGCTTTTGACTTTTTTTTTTAAGCACTAGATATCTTAGAGATCGTATTAACCAACTTCCTGCCCTTTCCCTTTGAGAATGAGAATTCTGAAGACTAAGAGGAAAATGGCTTGCCCTAGGTCACACAGCTAGTTAATGGCATAGCCCATTTAAACAGAGTTCCTTTGGCTTCCTGATCGTGATGCTTCCCATTACAAATGTTCTGCCTTCTTGAGTCATAAGAATATAGGAAAGGACCACTGGATTAAATGCGAAACAAATTAAGTTATAGAGTTGGTACAGTTGGTACTCATATGTCTATTGAACTTAACTTCTACCACTGATACAAGTTGGAAGACCAAGTAAAACAGACCACAGCTTCACTCACTGGTTGAAAGATGATTTTATTCTTAGATCACTAGGATAAAATGTTAAACTGTGCTGTCTTCTGGGCTTAGCTGCTGGTTTGCTCAGTTTCTGGTCCTTCAGACAGGAGAAGGTACCATTGACCCTGATGAGAAATCCTCTAGATTCTGCTAGATAGGTCTAAATAATGTCACTCCAAAGTAGGAGGCTCTGAAGTTACTTTTTTGTGGAGGTGAGGGAAGTGGGGACAATGACAAAAGCATCATTCTAGCGATATTGGCCTATTTTATTTAAATGATTTTTATTAAAATTGAATTAAGTCACTAACCTGATCTTTTCCTTACTAATCATTTTCTCTACTCTTCTCCTTGGTGGCTCAGACAGTAAATAATTGGCTTGCAATGCAGGAGACCTGGGTTTGATCCCTAGGTCAGGGAGAAGGGAATGAGTATCCACTCCAGTATTCTTAGCTGGAGAATTCCAAGGACGGGAGCCTAGCAGGAAGTATAGTTCATGAGGTTGTAAAGAATTGGACACAACTGATCAACAAATACACACACACACACATGCAATCATTTTCCCTTTTGTTTGTAACCTCAAGGCTCTTTTCACTAAAGAGTTTATTCATTTTTAAAGCAGGGCATTTTAATAAAGATGGTGGGACCAGACATTTTTAGACACAGTTGCACTGGAATAATAAAATCTGGTGCGTTTTTTTTTTTTTTTTTTTTAATATTGTAATAAGTCCCCTTCACTTCCCTGACCCTCACCCACCTTTGATCTCACTCCAATTCCTGCCTCAAGGATGACGGTACATCATGAGTGATGGGATGAATTTTGCCTGTTTCACATAGTGCTTGTTCATTTAAATACCCATGAGCCAAAACAGCCACATTGGAGTGTCATAAATTCTCCAGTTCTACAATTAAAAGCAGTGATTTTTCAAAGATGCTTTTTAATTTTCATCAACATCTAAATTACTTAATAAAGAAGTTATTTTTATATTGGAAGCCATAAAAATCAGATACCAATTTCACCCCACTAGGTAGGCACAAATGTTTGCTCATTAATAGAGTGTGATCCTTGAGAACGGATTCTCATCTCTACATTTCATCTGGGAAGTAACTCCCCAAACCAAATTAACCTCATCACCATCTTCATTGGCACTAAAGTTGTAGCCTTATAGGTCTATCTGAAGTAGGGGATAGTTGAAGGAATCTCACATAAGCCCAAGGCACCAGAATATTAAACTGATAATGCCTTAAGCCTATTGCTCTACTACAAGACTTTAAATGGATCTCGTTTGAAGTAGGTATCAATAAAGCCATGAAACTCACCACTATCTCTGAATTATTATTCAAGATTATTTACAGACTCAGAGAGAAACTGTTCAACATTACCTACCTAAGGATGTATATCCCAAGATGCTAGTTAACATGTATGGAGACTCCAGGCAGAGAATCCTGGCTGTCCCCCAATGTCTCCCATTCTTTCTCAGTACTGAGCCCCTAATTTGTATAGTGTGTATGGCTTATCAGCAAGAAACACCATTTTTCTCAGCTTCTCTGAGATAAGAGTGATCCCATGACTAACTGGCAGGCAAAGGAGTGGAAATGGAAAGTATCTTTAAAGTAGGGATGTATACTTCTTTCTTCCCTTTCTCCTTCTGATAGCTGGAATAGAAACAGAAATAATGCTGCTGGAGCGCCAGCAACCACATTGTTCCAGGAAAAGACCTTTAGGCAGAAAGCTTTAAGGACATGGTAGAGCTAGAAGAGAGAAGGTTAGACTCTGATATCATGAAATGCAGTATGAACCCTGAGCTGACTACCTCTGACTTTCAGTACCTGTCTTGTTTCAGCCCTTGTTGGTGTTTTTTTCCCCTTGTTATTTTCAACTAAATATAAAATCTTCTGAAATAATTAGGCTCAAAGACAAAATGTCCAACAAATAATAATTATGTTGATTAATTAGTTAATATTTGTGTTGAATCATTTTCAGAAAAATGAGTAAATTTAGGATTTCAATCACCTGTGTAGTCCCTGTTAACACTTGCCTTATCAGTTGCCTTATCAGTTTTAGGAAATGTGGGGAAACTTATACTATTTTTTCTTTGAAAAAGCGATCTTTAAATATTTGTGCACTCATGTTCATAGCTGTATTAGTCACAATAGCCAAAAGGCAGAAGCGTCTCGATTGTTCATTGATACATGGATAAACAAAATGTGGTGTTACATACAATGGAATACTACTTACACTTAGGAAGGAAATGCTGACACAGGCTACAACATAGATAAATCTTGAGGACATTATGCTAAGTGAAATAAATCAGTTGCGAAAAGATAGATACTGTACAGTTCTACTTTATATGAGGTACCTGGAGTAGTAAGATTTATCAAGGCAGAAAGAGTGGCAGTTGTCAGGGGGATGAAGAGAATTTTGGAGATAAGTTGCACAACAATGTGAATGTACTTAACACTAATGAACTGTATCCTTAAAGATGATCAAGATGATAAATGTTATATGTATATTATGACAATTTTTAATGATTAAAAAAAATTTTTTTTTACATTTTCTTCCTCATTACCAAATTAACATAACTTTGGCCCCCAAAGTAGGAAATACAGATTTGCAAAGAAAGAAAAAGTTATGCTGTTTGATAACCTTATTACAGTGCCTGGTTCTTCACTAAGCAGTTTACATAGATTATCTCATTCATTTCACCCAACAAGTTTCTGAGCCCAGTGCTGTCTTTATTAGCCTCATTTCATATCTGAGTAAAATTAAGTACAAAAGATTAAGTAAATTGTTCAAGGCCACACAACAGGGGGTTGGTTGAGCTAGAATCAAGATCCAGGTTGTCTGACTCTGGAAATTATGCTTCTGTGGGTTTTGCTGTTGTGAATATTTTTGTCTCTAATTATTCTTTGGAAGCATCGTTTTAAATGATTATGTAATATTCTATTTTATGAAAGTGTCACAGTTTTCTTCAACAGTTTCTCATCTAAATTGTTCCCTGATTTTACTACTCTAAGAGATGTTTCAGTGAACATACTTTTACTATTCATTTTCATTTCCTGGAGGATAAATTTATTTATTGGCAGACCAAAGGTATATGCATTAAGGCTTGTGAATCATAGTTTTATACATTTTTAATCAAAGATTATTTTCCATTTTAGCCTTAAAATTTTTATACACCAGTCTGAAATACTTGCTCAAAGAGAAAGCCAGCTGTTAGGAGTTCTAAGCTAGTTCTGAGAATGATCTTAATAAAGTTTTGTAGATGCAGGAGATATACAATTAATTTAAGTCTTGTTAGAAATGAAGCACATTCCATTGACTTTCTAGACTTCATTCATTATGTGGTGTAAATATTTATTTAGGGAAATCTTAAACAATAGTGACTTATTTGACTGCTTCACGCATAATATCAACTGTCTGTGAGCTGGAAGATAATAATCAGTTCCCTCCAGGCTTTCCCTGGAGCTCTTCCTATATGCAGTTTCTTTCAACTTGAATTCTCAGTGGCTTTTCTTTCCCTAAATCATAGTTTCTCATACCTCCCATCAGAAAGATAGTAATCATATTAATGAACAACCTCAGTGTGTCCCAGAAGGCAGCAAAATTAAAAATTCAAGTGCCCAAGATTTAACTCATCAAAACTTTCCCATCAACTCTGCCTTAATTTATAGTAGTTTTCTACCAATGAGATTCGTTATTGGTCATTGCAGAATGAACAAAGCTAATTTCACTAATGTGGGTAGCATTCAAAGGGAATTCTTTGAAACTAATCCAATCACTTAATATGTAGTCCGAGTTCTGCCACTTGACATTCTAATCATTGAGGCCAATTAATTAACTTTGTGAGGCTTGGTTTCCCCCATCTAATAAAAGGGTGAAATAACATCACCTCTGCCTGCTTATCAGGGTTGGATATGAGATCATTTCATAAAGTGCTACATAGAAAGGTAACTTTCGATTTTAGATATGGAAAGGCTGTCAGAAAACATCTCATTCTACTCTCTTAAAACAACCATATGAATTCTTCATGCAGTTCAAAAAACTTGTCCAAAGTTGTGATGGATGTGAATTTTTTTTCCAGAAAAGCAAGTCCTTTCTTTGGGAAATATTCCTCAAAATATATGGTTTAACTAAACTTTAAAATAATGATAACCACCCCCTCAAATCCCACCCACCCACAAACACACATACTTCCAGCAAACAGGAAGATCATGTGGTCAAGACTGGGCCAATTGTAATCTCTATCTCTCTGACCACATTTTTTTGGTCCAGCGTTGAAAAATTGATCCCAGCTCTTCTCCTGCATTTTTCAAACTTAAATTGCAGGAACAGTACCTTTTTTCTGTCTGCCCAAAGCCTGCAACATGGTTGCCCTGAGCAGAAGCTGGCCACCGTAGATATTATTGGCAATAATTAGAGTACATAGTTAATACATCAATACCTAGGTAATACAGCATCTCCTATAAGCAGTCTCAACCTAAAGAACTAAAACTAAAAGAAAATTTGAGGCATTAGAGTGGGAACTGCAAAGGAGGAAAGAAATATTAGCTTTGCTGAAGGCCTGAGTTCACGGGAAGTGGATAGAAGCAGCCTGTTTCCCTACCCTGGAGCCCACCCTTATCTTCACAATCCCATGTCAGTCTTTGCTATGTTAACCTAGCAATCAATCTTAAGGTCTATGAGTCAGTAAACGCACATTTTTGACAAATTCCAATGTGCATACTTTGTTCCCATCAAAGTTTCCAAACTTTCTTTCATTTTCTTCTTATTAAAGTTGCCATAGTTTCTACTATTCTAATATGAGACATTCTATTCTCTCAGGCATATAAGGCAATCATTTACATTTAACTATCTAAGTATATATATTTTATTTGTGTAAATAAGAAGGCATGGGGGAGAACTCAATGCCTTTCTTGCATACTTCAATTGATGTTGAGGAAAAAAGAAATCAATTTCAAACAGAAGATCTCATTTCATTGCACTTCTCATCCCCAATGAGGTGTATGACGGAAATGATTGCTGGACATTAGCTATTGCAATACTAACAGATGCCGTTCAATGCACCCTAGACAAAGCACAGAAGTAAATGACACTCTATTTATGGGTCAGTTCATTCTTTACTGCTATAAATAGCTTGTCCTTTGAGCATTATCATAGGTGGTTACTCTGTATCACATGTGAGTGTGTTACTTTTTGCCCTTCAACATCTGGAAACTCTGATAAGCATAAGCATAAATGGACCTCCAGATTTGAGAGACAGGAGGAGGTGCTCCTTGGTTTTTCAGTGGGTCTCTGGGCCCACTCACTGCTCTATACATCCATACAGTCGATTCCCTAGATGGTAGAAGAGTCAGATTGAAAAACCTAAGTAAGTGGAAAGCTAAATTTTAATAAGTTTAACAAGCTTTTTTCTAATGTTAGTATCATCATTACTCTCCCTTAGAGTTTGGAAAATAATTCCTGTGGTGATTAAATTTCTCTTTGGTTGAAGATGAAATCTCTTTAAGTCACAGAGTTTCTAAAGATAAATACCTTATAATCCAGCCTGGGTAAAGGAATAGAACATTCTGGTAAGTTCATTGTTCTAGTTTGAGGAAGTATTTTATTTTTGATAAAGCATTTTAGATGAAACATAGTTTACTGATTCTCAAAGCACTAGAAAACAATAAAATATAAGCAATGTGCAAATAAGTAAAATTTCATTTGGTTCGTCAAAAAAGCTTGTTGGCCAACCTAACATTTTGATGATTCAAAAGAACTTTAAGATCTTCAAATTCTTTTGAAACTCAAAGTGTGCTTGCTGGACCAGCAGCCTCCACATCACCTGAGAGCTTGTTAGAGATGCACAACCTGAGACCCCATTCCAGGGTCATGAGTCAGAGTCTGCATTTCAACAAGGTCCCCAGGGGACTGGCATGTACAATAAAGTTTGAGAAGCGCTGTAGTACCACTGGATGGTTAATTTAAACATCACTTTGGTAGTGTACATAGAGCATAAATGTGCTCAAATGTTGGCTCATTAATAAAAAGTTTGAGTTGGTAAAACAAGGCAGGACACTTTGTTTTGCCACATTATACATTCATTCAGCTTGGCTTGGATAAATAGACATAATTTACAAATGGACAAAGATTTAGGTTGTGGTGATAAAGTCCTTACTTATGTGAGAATTTCTGCTCTAGCATCTTCATTTGAAGAGTTCTGGTTTTCAAATCTCAAGGTAAGCACCATTTGCCATGTGCAAACTGAAATTTTTGTGACTGTTGATCCTGTTTGTTCAACTCAGTTGTGTGTGCTTTTATACTTGGGAAAGATGCAAAAATAATTTGTCAGCTAACATGTTGTAACACACATGGACTTTGGAATGGGAGTGGCACGGGTCATAATCAGTTTTGTATGGGATCCCTTAACTTGCCTTGAAAGTGGCATAATACTAGTGATGCCATCTTTTGTTTGGATCAAGTGCAATTTCACGTGCCAAGCCACTAACCAGTGCCTGGCGTGTGGTGCTACATCAAAGTGGCATTTCTACATTTCCATGTGGGAAGCTCTCTCTGATTTTATCTTTTATATTGCCCCATTGGGAAAATAATGTTTAGAAATATCTCCTAGAATTTTTATGTCTAGGGCTAAAATCACTTAAAACCTGTAGGAGAAAGGAGCTAATAAAAGCTTATGAGGAGGTTACCCTTCCAGAGTACAGCCAGCTCCCTGCCGCCTGGGAGCCTTCAGGGCTGCGCGACCTGCCTCGCAGACCCTGTAGGTGGCAGCACTGAGGCTACCGGCGAGCGCAATCCTGGATGCTGCATTTAAGGTGGCAGCGGAGACCCTGACTGAGGTTAAGCCCCCGTCATCTGTTCGAAATGACAAGGGGTTTGCTCCCACGCATGTATAAACTGTTCCTCCCAGTACCTGTCAGAGTTTCCTTTTCCCTTCCAGCCTGACTTCTCTGCATGTGTTTACATTTGTAAGGTTTCTCTTTTACCAGGGAGTCTGAACTTAAAGTCAGAAAACTGGCCTTTCAGGACCTAGCTCTCTGACCAGTTCCTTTTGATTCACACCTAAATGTTTTCCAATGGCCTTTTGAGACTTGCTTCTTCCTCTTCCTGGCCACTCCTGTCCCATCTCTGCCCAGTTCAGGACTCTTTGGTTTTGCAAATAATAATGCTCGTAAAACACATACAGGAAATGCTTTGCACAGCCTGTTAAGTACCTTTCCTCACTGAGTCCTTAAAACTAGTCGGTGTCTGAAACACACTCCACGTCAGGCTGTAAACCAGCATTCAGACCCAGGTAGCTTGGTTCTCAAATGGGTGCTTGTAACACCACACTGAGCTGCCTCTTAAGAGAAGACCATAAAAGAAATTTTCAAAGCCATCAGATAATTGCCTGCAAATTGAAGAGATCTCAGGAAAGAAATGTCTGTACTCTTGGAGAGCTCCCCAAATACAGATAATAACTCTTCTGGCCCACAAATAGGCAAGCTAATGGGCTCAGTAATGGCCTAATTTAGGCTTTCACCAAGGCAGTAGGAAGATGAGAGGGGTCAGACCTGGCAGCAAAACAGGGAGTCCCATTTAGAAATGCATGTGGAAAGAAGAATTTCCTCTCTTCAGTCTTGAGAAAAGCCACACCCAGTTCATTTAATGTCAGGTCCTCACCTTTAGGGTTGGCTTTATGTCACCTCTCATTATTCTGTTTTTCCAAGGGAGAGCTAAAGCAGAGGTGGTTTGTGCTCAGTAGTGTCTGAATCTTTGCGACCCCATGGATTGTAACCCACCAGGCTCCACTCTGTCCATAGGAGTGTCAGGCGAGTGTATACTCCTCGGTTCTGTCTCTTCACAACAAAGATCAGGAGTGACAGACATTAAAGCCCTTGGCATGTCACAGCTCTCGGGTCTTGGACAGACCATGTTACAGCGCTCAGGTCTTAAACAGACCAAGTTATAGCTCTTAGACAAATCAGTGTTACTGCTCCATTTTATTTAGATAATAACAGGAAAATCCATCCTCGAGGTGTGAGTGCATGGCCACCGAAAGACGCAAAGAGAAGAGCGCCCCAGCGCGTGGGGCTGGGGGGAGAGCGAGAGACCCCCAGCCCTTTGGCTCCTCTCTTTATATGTTCCCCTCAACCCCCTATGCCTGTCCTATGTAAATTAGGCTAGCCAGGACTGTTGTTTGTTCTACCAGAGGTCCTCACATCGGTCCTCCGACCTTCCATTGTTCTATGTTCGTGGGCTTTCCTCTTATCTTTTAGCCACTGCCATTCTGGACTGCTTTTCCCTATTCTAACTACCTAACAGGAGGATTCTCCAGGCAAGAATACTGGAGTGGGTTGCCATTTCCTCTTCCAGGGGATCTTCCTGACCCAGGGATTGCACCGGCATCTCCTGTGTCTCCGCTATTGGCAGGCGTAGTCATTACCACTATGCCACCGGGGAAGACCCAGAGGTAGTGGAGTTAAATACTTTCTTTTGTGGTCTTTGGAATCCAACAGACCTAAGTTAAATTTTTTCTTTCTGTACTTACTTTAACTCAGCCAGTGATAAAATTCACTTCCTTGTCTGTAAGATGGATCTCTTGATAGCACCTGCCTCAGAGTGACACAAAATATTCCAGGCAGAGCTGTTTGCACTTACTAAGTACCTGGCACTCAGTAAGGGCTTCGCCTGAGTTTTTGCAGTAACACTCCCAAATTGCTTCCATTTCCATCTTCTATCTGGTCTAGTCAGAGAGATACAATCCCTCAACTCCTGCTAGATTCATTGCCCTGAACTGAACAACAGGATGTTATTCCTCTTCTCACCACCCTCACCAGCTTCCACGGCTCAGCAAAGAGCATTGGAGCTTTCCCCTGACCACGGGTTTGCTGTGCATCCCTCTCTGGCTAGTACTGCTAGTGTCCTTCTCACACTTAGGGCTTCAGCTGTGCTCAAATGCGGGCTGCACCCCGTGCCCACTCCCATCATTTTCTGCTTCTCGCACTTTTGCTGTTTCCTCTGGCTAGTCCTGAGCTGTCCAGTACTGTAGCCACTGGCCATATGTGCCTACTTAACATTCATTAAAGTTAAATTTAAAATTCTCTCCTCAGTCTCACCAGTCACACTCCAAGTGCTCAGGAGCTACCATCTCAGACAGCACAGATTAGAGTATATTTCCATCACTGCAGAAGGTTTAATGAGACCCCTCCGGCCTAGAGGGCGTGTCTAAATCCTAACCATCCTTCGGGACTAGCCCAAATGTCACTGACGCCACAAAGCCACTTCTGAGCCTCCCCAGCTGCAAGTTATCTCTCCCAAAGCAGCAGAGACCCTGCTAGCCATGACTCACCCGGCAGCCTGGTTCCCACTGAGACATCCAGTGTCCCTGGCCACATGTCACTTCAAGCGGCTCTTTGGTTTCTAAGCCACGTGTGGTAGACATCGAGGCATGGAGGCTGGAAGCTCTAGGGGACTGAAATATAATCTTATTGGTCTTACATGAGTTTGGCTCCCAGTTTGGGGTACATTACAAACATTATCTTACTTGACGCCCTTCAACTTTAATGAGTAGATATGGTTGTCCCTATGTTACAGATAAGAAAACTGAAATACACTCTGCTTAGGTAACTCATCCAAGATCACATATCAGGAATTAATCAAACCACATACAGAATCCAGAGCTTGTGACTCAGTGTTGGAGCTTGTTCCATACACAAGCTGCCTGCCCTCAAGCCTTCATTGCTTTCAAGCTGAATTGAAGGATTTCAGGCAGAACTGGGGGAGGGAGATGAGAGGGATGGATGTCCCTGAACAAAGGACTAGAGTATTGTGAGTAGACCTGCCTTTCATTCCTATAAACCTGTTATCTCATTGTCTTCTGGTTTTCTTACCTCTCTAAGGTCCCAGAAAAGAAAGAATAAGTCATATTGTGAGTGCGAGCAGGCGCGTGCGCGCCTGTGTGTTTGTGTGTGTGTGTGTGTGTGTAGTCTTAGCAGGAAACAGGGTACAGGAAAAGAAGTTAGGAGGTGTGGAACATAGTGAAAAGACAAAATGAAAACCTTTCAGTATCTCTTCATTGATGTCTGAAACCATTTTGCAGTGTTAGATCAAACCATAAGAAATTGCTACATTGATAAGCAAAAAAGGGTTGAATATTGGCAATTTCTTATATTCAGCTGAATAAATTTTATAATTATTGATTATTTTATCAAACTTGCTATCAATTATTTTATCAATTTTCATCAATTAGAAACAATGGCTATTTTAGGGGCCCCGCCTTGAATTTAGCACAATCCAAGAATGAATGCTTTCACATGCCTGTCAGACACCTGGGACCCAGAAATGATACCCTCTGCCTGAAACCCTCATCAAACTTGTAAACCGGGAAGCCAGGCCACACATTCAAGCCAACTCCATGGACTGTGTAAATGATCCGAGTAGAGATATAAAATCCCCTGCTAAGAGGCTGCCCCCAGGTAGCTCCCCGGAGAGGACATTAACATATCTAAGGAAAGAATGTGAAGACCTAAAGAGAAGGAGTGGGGCTTAGAAAAGGAGAATCTCACCACCACGAGCCAGAAATGTGGGGACACAGCTTTGTCGGGGCTGACTGCCTTGCAGAGATATCTCCCCTGGTTGAGATAAAGAAACCAGGCTAACTGCCATGAAGATAGCACAACTCAGCTTCCTTGAAACTTTCTTTGTTGATTTTTCTGCAGAAGGAATGCCTTGCTCTCTGCTAGCCCTCCCTGGAAATGCAACAGTTCCATTAGGTTTGCACAGAAATAAGGTGATCCACGCTCCAGGTTCCCATTTCTGGAGCAGGTTGCATCCTTCTCTAGGCAATATCTGAATCAGAATGGTCAAAGTGAAAGTTGGTTCTACTTGCACAAGAACCTGGTGTAGAACCAGAAAGTTAAATTATGAGAATATTTAAGGGGGAGAAACCTATAATTCCAAATGTGTTTGGCTGATTTCTTTAGTCTGTTCCAAGTCAAGTACCTCGGGACATTTCACTTCCTGTGAAACTGACGTCCACAGTTGAATGGACACATTTAAACAATCATACCACAAGCCAAACTACTTTGAAATGTTAGCAACCCAATCAAACACAAAAATGGAAGTGAAGAAAATTTACCCTTGTAAATATGAGTGGTCACGTGTCTTCCTATTCAAATGGTTTACTTCTGACCCACAAAAAACAGTTCACTTTAGGATTTAAATGTACACAGAAATTTTTAAATAGTGTATGATATTTATTTTAGTTATCTTTAAGAAAAGACTTTGAAGTCTTGTAAGAAAGATCTCCATAAATTCAAATGCATTTGTTTAGTGATAAATTGTCTTTGAAATGCTGAACTAATGTTTCTGATCATTTCATTTCACATTTTTTAATCCTTTGTGGCCAAATCATCTCATCTCTAGAACTACCTAAAAATCTAGAGATAGCTTTAGGTCCATTTTAAAATTTAAGATGCCAAGATGGACCTGTAATGAAAATATGCAAGAGATTTTATTCCCCCCCCCCCCCCCCAAAAAGTATAAAAAAAA
>SJYA01000696.1:1267701-1400922 GCA_006410615.1 Neotragus moschatus | reverse complement strand
TTCCCCCCCCCCCCCCAGAGAATGTTTAAATAAAACAGTTGAGTGGCTTGCATTTCTTACAATTCCTGATTCCAAAAAAACAAAACAAACAAGAAAACCCTGAAAATGAAATATTTAAAGTCTGGTTAATATTCAAAATTATCCTTTGAATAGCACAATCCTTCTTTGAATACCACAGTCCTCCTTTGAAAGATGGAGAAAATAAAACCAAGGACAGGAGCTGACTGGCCAGCAAAGCCTCGGTGGATTCTAGCAGGGATCACTGTCTTTAGCTAAAATTACCCGATGGCATCTGGAGTCCTGGGGCCTGGCCTCCACCCCCGACAGTGTCTTAATTCCATTCTCACTTTCTCTCAGGTGCCTCTCAGGCTGGACCACATCTGCAAACCATTAAACCAGAGAATGGTGCTGCTGGTCAGGCAGTGGATAACAGTGATGATGGACCAGAAATGAACTTATCTCTTTCAGACGCAGCAATCCCTCTCTACCTGGCTCCGGGATGTTCCCAGTCTCACCATCCAGCGCTGTCTTCAGAGTTTATAACCTATTATAACCTGTTCAAAGGATAGGGAGAGTATTTTAGGTATCTTTTAATCTTACTGCTCTAAAACTGAGGCTGTCATATAGTTAGTTTAGTCGCTCAGTCGTGACTGACTCTTCATAGACCCGTAGACTGCTGCATGCCAGGCTTTCCTGTCCATCACCCATCCCCAAAGCTTGCTCAAGCTCATGTCCATCGAGTCAGTGATGTCATCCTACCATCTTATCCTCTGTCGTCTCCTTCTCCTCCTGTCTTCATCCTTTTCCAGCATCGAGGTCTCTTCCAATGAGTCAGTTCTTCACAACAGGTGGCCAGAGTATTTGAGTTTCAGCATCAGTCCTTCCAATGAATATTCAGGACTGATTTCCTTTAGGATTGACTGGATGGATCTCCTTGCGGTCCAAGGGACTCTCAAGAGCCTTCTCCAGCACCACAGTTCAAAAGCATCAGTTCTTTGGTGCTCAGCTTTCTTTATAGTCCAACTCTCACATCCAGACATGACTACTGGAAAAACCATAGCTTTGACTAGATGGACCTTTGTGGGCAAAGTAATGTCTCTGCTTTTCAATACACTGTCTGGGTTGGTCATAGCTTTTCTTGCAAGGAGCAAGTGTCTTTTAATTTCATTGCTGCAGTCACCATCTGTAGTGATTTTGGAGCCCAAGAAAATAAAGTCTGTCTCTGTTTCCATTGTTTTCCCACCTATTTGCCATGAAGTGGTGGGACCAGATGCCATGCTCTTAGTTTTATGAATGTTGAGTTTTAAGCCAACTTTGTCACCCTCCTCTTTCACTTTCATCAAGAGGCTCTTTAGTTCTTCCTCGTTTTCTGCCATCATATCTGAAGTTATTGCTATTTCTCCCAGAAATCTTGATTCCAGCTTGTGCTTCATCCAGCCTGGCATGTTGCATGATATACTTTGCATATAAGTTAAATAAGCAGGGTGACAATATATAACCTTTATGTACTCCTTTCCTGATTTGGAACCAGTCTGTTTTTCCATGTCCAGTTCTAACTGTTGCTTCTTGACCTACATAGAGATTTCTCAGGAGGCAGGTCAGATGGTCTGGAATTCCCATCTCTTGAAGAATTTTCCACAGTTTATTGTGATCCACACAGTCAAAGGCTTTGGCATAGTCAATAAAGCAGAAATGAAATAGATGTTTTTCTGGAACTCTTTAGCTTTTTTTGATGATCCAGCGAATGTTGGCAATTTGATCTATGGTTCCTCTGCCTTTTCTAAATCCAACTTGAACATCTGGAAGTTCAGTTCATGTACTGTTGAAGCCTGACTTGGAGAATTTTGAGCATTACTTTGCTAGTGTGTGAGATGAGTGCAGTTGTGCGGTAGTTTGAGCATTCTTTGCAATTGCCTTTTTTTGAGATTGGGATGAAAACTGACCTTTTCCAGTCCTGTGGCCACTGCTGAGTTTTCCAAATTGGCATACTGAGTGCAGCACTTTCACAGCATCTTCTTCTAGGGTTTGAAAGAGCTCAACTGGAATTCCATCACCTCCACTAGCTTTGTTCATAATGATGCTTCCTAAGGCCACTTGACTTCACATTCCAGGACTGGCTTTAGGTGAGTGAGCACACCATCGTGGTTATCTGGGTCATGAAGGCTGTCACATAATCCAATACAAACAAAAGTGGATTATTCTGAAGCCTAAATATCAGTAGACCTAAGGCAGAATGGATACTCTTAACTATTCCAGCTTCATGGCTATTTAAAGAACTTCCCTGGTGGCTCAGACGGTAAAGCGTCTGTCTACAATGCGGGAGACCTGGGTTAGATCCCCGGGTCGGGAAGATCTGCTGGAGAAGAGAATGGCAATCCACTCCAGTACTCTTGCCTGGAGAATCCCATGGACTCCTCTGTCCATGGGGTCGCAAAGAGTCAGACACGACTGAGCGACTTCACTCACTCAGTGGCTAAAGTTCGCTAAGTAAACAAACCTTCTAAGGGTCTGTTTTCATTGGATGCGAAAAGCATATACAGATGTAAAAAAATGAGTAGGACCAGCATCACATGGGTGCAATCCATGGAGTGACACAGATCCCTGAGCTCAGAAGGGCCCACTCTCAGTTCAATGCTCTGCTATCCCGGTCTTGAAATTCTTCATCATTTTGAAGAAGGGGCCACTCTGCATGTTCATTTTGCACCAGGCTCTGAAAATTATATATCTGTTGCTGAAAATGAGAATCCACACTTGATTCTTAGGGGCCTTCTGAATCAACAATCAGAAGAATGTCTAGGTCCTATTATTCTGGCATTCTGTAACTTCAGCTGGATTCTTACTTCAGTTTTTCATCAAACCCAAACACGGTGCACAGTGACAGTGTTTTCAAACAAAATTATTAATGCTGTAGTAGATGCACATAGTCATCCTCATTAAAATAAAATATTAACCAACAGCCAAGTAAGTTGTTTCTGTGGTTCATGGTCAATTCAGCCTCATACTTGAGGGTCTACTATGTAACAGCTGCTGTCTGGGGCACTGGAGATAGCAATCAACCAAAGAGCAATTTCTCCTTTCAGCTGGCAGAGATCCTAGTTAGGAGAAATAGACCATAAGTATAAATAAATAAGCCAGTTGTTGGAACTCCCTTGGTGATTCAATGATTAAGACTCTGCTCCCAATGCAGGGGGCCCAGGTTCCATCCCTGCTCAGGGAACTAACTAGATCCTGCACATCGAAACTAAGACCTAGTGCAGCCAAAAAAAAAAAAAAAAAATCAGTTGTATGTTAGAAGCTAATCAACTGCAATTAAAAAAAAAGTCAGAAAGGAGACACTGGGGATGTTTCAAATTGGATGGTGAGGGAAGATCTCAATGAGAAGAGGACACTTGAATCGAGGTTTGACGGAGATAAAGGCACAAGTTATGCATTCTCTGGCCAAGAAACAAAATGCAGAGGTTCTAGGGCAGATGTGTGCTGTTTGAGGAATAGCAAAAAAAAAAAAAAAAAAGTAATAGGAGTCCAGTCTTGCATAGACTCGCAGGTCACTGTAAAAGACTTTACTCTGAGTAAGAAAGGAAGCTATTGAAGCTTCTGGAGCCTGGAAGTAACACGACAAGATTCAACAGGATTGTTCTGCCTGCTGTGTGGAAGGGTTGAAAAGGCATCAATTTGGGATGAAACCAGGAGACCAGATAGGAGTGTGTTGCGATCATGCAAATGGAGGCGATCATAGCTTGGACCAAGTGATAAGCAGTGGAGGTGATGAGAAGTGGCCAGATTTTGGCTTTAGTAGGAAAACAGAGTTGGTAGGATTTGCTGAAGAGGAAACACAAACAATAACTACAAGAAAAATAACAATATCTTAGACCTTAGAATTTTTCAACTAGCCTAACTAGCCAACTTGACTATCAATATTATCTCAATCCAGCTTCACAGCAACCTTGGGTGAGAATTAGTATCTCTATCCTGCGGATAAGGAAACTGGGACTTAGAGGATTTAGACAACTTGATAAAGTCACTAGCCAGTAAGTAGAGAAGACATCGATCTATTTAGCTCAAAACTTTTCCCATTATGCCATGCTGGATGTATGCTAGATTCCAGAGTCAACTAAGAAAATAAATAAATAAATAAAAGAGAGCATGAAAAATCTTATCTGGACTCTGAACTTTATTCTCCGTTTCCTGGTTGAAAGGGTAGCTAATTGTGAGTTGCAGTGGGGGTACCATAATGAACTTTATTCTGGGAAAATGAGAGCTCTCCTACCAGGCACTAATTTAAGAGAAATGAGCTCATCTTGTTCTTTGAAGAATTTTAACAACCACGGAATTATGCCAGTGGGGTAGAACCTGAGCTACATAGATACCCGCTAAGGCAGCTCCATACCAACCACTTTCACAAAAAGTCCATAGCTGCTCCCAGGGTGTGGTGAATGGAGTAATGGCAGAAATGGCTCAGAGTTGATGGGAAGCTTTTGCCCTGGGGGCTCGGTGGACTGAAAAGTATCTGCCATCCAAATGGAGATGCACAGAGGAGGGAATAGGGAGCTGTCAGCTAGAAGTGAAGGATGGAGAGGGGCTGAGAGCAGGGCCTGGGAGCCTGGCAAGGAGAGGCAGTTGCAAAGTAGCAAGCTCATCTTCGCCCTTCTAATCACCCTCATCAAAGGATGAGATCAGTCTGTGCAATCTTCAGAGGACAGCCGCTACTTGTATCCACAGAATTCACTGAAAAGTCAGAGGTTGGCATGGGAGGCAAGGAAAGGAACATGGGCTTCCCCTAAAAATAAATGAAGTGGCTTGATATTCTGGTTACTATTGCTGGGCAACAATTCACTCCATGACTTTGTGTCATAAACAACTTGATTGTGCTCTTGGAGTCCACCTGTATTCTGATGAGGTGCAGTCATAGTTTATCTTTGCCCCATGATAACTGGGGCCTGGACTGGGAAGATAAAAAGATGAGGTGGGCCTGGAGGTTACTTTATGGCTGTTGTTGGGACCTCACTTGGGGCTTTTGGCCAGAACACATGATCTAGGGTCTTTCAGCCTGTGGAAACCAAATTTCTCACATTTCTTGGGGTTCCAAAGATGAGCGTCCCAACAACAAAAAAAAAAGGTGGCAGCTGTGTTGCCTTTCTGAGCTGGCTTCAAAACTCTTGCAGTCACTTTTCCTGCATTTTATTAGTTATTAGCAAATCAGAAGCCCATGTAGGCTCAAAGGATGGGTACAAAGACATTCCCCTCCTAATGGGATGAGTATCAAAGAATTTGTGTGCTTATTTAAAACCACCTCAAAGGAGCTTAAAATATCCCAGTTTGGGGGGAGCCTGCACTTATCTCAAGATCTAGGGGGGAAANCATTTTATTAGTTATTAGCAAATCAGAAGCCCATGTAGGCTCAAAGGATGGGTACAAAGACATTCCCCTCCTAATGGGATGAGTATCAAAGAATTTGTGTGCTTATTTAAAACCACCTCAAAGGAGCTTAAAATATCCCAGTTTGGGGGGAGCCTGCACTTATCTCAAGATCTAGGGGGGAAAATAAAATGAGAGGTCACTATGACCTCTAGGCGGCGCCAACCTCCAACAGGAAGTGCTTTCATCTGATCTCCGCTCCTTTTCCTCTTGTTGCTGTTGTTCAGCCTCTCAGTTATGTCCAAGACTGCAACCTCATGGACTGCAGCACGCCAGCCTGCTCTGTCCTTTACTATCTCCCGGAGTTTGCTCAAACTCATGTCCATTGATTTGGTGATATATCCAACCATCTTATCCTCTGTCCCCCTGTTCTCCTCTTTCCCTCAGTCTTTCCCAGCTGCTTCAGGTGGTCAAAGTACTGGAGCTTCAGCATCATTCTTTCCAATGAATATTCAGGACTGATTTCCTTTAGGGTTAGACTGGTTTGATACCCTTGCTGTCCAAGAGACTCTCAAGAGTCTTCTCCTTTTTCTACTCATCCTCTGAATCAAGTGAATTCTACCCTATCTCACTCAGCATCTTGGGAAGGACATTATTTTCCTAATGGCTCATCAGAATCTAGAAGTTCATTCTCATTGTCTCTTGTTCCTTTATGCAGATATATGTTCCTCCCTGCCTTATTTATTAAATTAAATTAATCTAGTGAAATAATAATTCAATATGTAGGATTCCAGATGGCCAGAGTTCTGACTCCACAAGTCCTTTGTCATCTGACTTTGGACAGGTGGCGTGACTACTCTGAGTCTGTTTCCTCATCTACAAAATGGAAGCTTTATAAGGATTAAAAATATTGACACCTGTTAGAGAAAAGCCATCAGGTCCTGATTTTAAACTGTTCAAGGGTAACCCTTTTTTATTTTTTAAAAATAAATTTCCTACTGCTTATGCTCGGTTCATGGCTGGGCCCCAGGAACCATATTCCTGTCCTAACCATAGATCTATTACCCTCAGTTTTGCCATGTGTGTACAGTGGATAATAGATAGATGGATAGTTAGATAATACGGTTCTCAAAGGTACTTGGGCATTTTAAATCAAATAACATATTAAACAGTACCACCCGACCAGGCCGTTAATGAAGGCTAATTCCCTCCCTTATCCCCCTCTTTTCTTCTTTGGTACCAGGGTGCCTCAATTAAGGGGACAGAGTTCACTCTGCAGAACTTTCTCTCCAACTCCATCTCCGGGCTTTTCCCATCATACCCATTGCCAATTTCCCAGTCTCCCACCCTGAAAATTCAAATACCTGAACCTGTTGTGAGAAGATGTGGCTTAGATATAGCACAATCTACGGAGCCTTGACAGGAAAGGCTGTGGGACAGCCCAGGTTAGGCTGAGGGCAGCCCTGGATCACAGTTGGCCGCCTTGCCTGGGGGCCTGGGTAAATACTTGAGCCGGGCCTGACTCCAGCCCCCTGGTGGGGAGGCTGACACCTGCCGGCTGGAGGGATAACCCCTCTCACCGTAGTAGGTCTGTTACTCAGTT
The DNA here is from genome assembly GCA_006410615.1 of Neotragus moschatus. NCBI lineage: Eukaryota > Metazoa > Chordata > Mammalia > Artiodactyla > Bovidae > Neotragus > Neotragus moschatus. The sequence goes on along the minus strand of SJYA01000696.1, from coordinate 1,393,964 downwards.
CCCAGCCTTTGTACTGAAAGAGCTAGAGGGGTGATTTGCTAAAACCCTGGGTTTTCTCATTCAGGACTAAACTGAGCATAGCGTGACAGTGGCTGCCGGGTGTGACTTCCTCCCAAGAGAAGAAAAAGCTTAAAAAAAAAGTCTCCCCACAAATGGGGCAGGCCTTAAGTGATCCCAGCCTTGCCTGTAGTATCATTGCCCAAATACCCATCACAGCCACAAACATGTTCCCTAGCGACCTAGCAGAAACCATTCCCCCAAGTAACTGTCAGTTTTCCTTCCTTCCTTTTTTTTTTTTTTTAATGGAAGAAGTTATTTATCAGTGAAAGGAATCTGAGTGTTTACATTCCATAGACCAAGAGAGGAGACACAGCCCCTGGGAAAAGGCTGGCCAGAAAGCTGAATGAGCTGCATCCTTCCTGTTTCATCCTCTGACTTCTTTGAGGGGTTGAGGGTGTCATCTTTTTGCTCACATTACCCCATGTCTACATTGTTTCACTGACTTATGCCTTCAACTAGCATTTAATGGGCATCTGTTCTATGTGGCCTGTCCTGGAAACATAAAGATAAATTAAACAGGATCGAGTCTTTGAGATGTTTCATGTATATTATGGTGGGAGGCGGTGGGATGGCCAGACACATGGGAGCACATAAATGTCATTGAGTAGCCAGGTGTTGCAGTAGGGCCCAACAATGCTGCCACACAGGGGACTAGCAGCTTCTGGTGATGAGTGAGTGATGGGTGAGTGGGTGCTGGCTGTGTGGGAAGAAGCAGGAGAGGATTCCAGCAAGAAGGGGCAGCATGCATAAAGGCGTGATGCAACAGGACTCCCTGCAACAGGTCATTAGGTGCAAGAAGGACTCGGCCGGAAATGTAGCGAGCATGCTGGCCAGGCTGCGACTTGCCGTGCTACAGAGTCTGGGCTTTTCTCCAGCTCTCTGGAGAGCTGCTCTTCCAGAATAGAACAGCTGGCAGGCAACTTTCTGAAGGTCACGCTCTGGGATTCAGACCTGTTACTGTCTCAGTTTCCCCCACTTGCAAAACACAAAATGACTGAGTCTACAAGCCCTTGAGTAGCCTGGATGAGCTACACAACGAGCGTCACGTGGCTTCCAACTTTCATTTGCTTTATTGGTTCAAGAGTGAAAACACTCATTTATTTTTATGGGACACATGGGCTTGGTGATTTTTTTTTTTTTTTATTAAAAATGAAATTCTTGAGAAAAATGCAAAAGTTTGGTTTCACAGCTTCCTACAATATTGAGTTTGGACTGTGTTTCTCAGGCAAAGCCAGAGACTGATCTGTGCTGAATAACAGTGCACCACATGGGTTTCTTTGGAGACAAAAATGAATGTGTGCATTATTCTCCCCACTCCTTCTCTATATGTTCCCCCAAAAGACTTGTGATCCTTTTGTTTCTCTATGGTTCAAGGAGTTGACATCCAAGTAATAAGCTGGCTAGCTGGCTAAGTAAGGCTTAGAGCTGGTTGTTTCAATCTGTGACCACCAGGATGTCCAGTTGACAAGTGAAAAAAATACTACTTAAGAAGAGAGGAGACTGTCTCACTCCTCCTTCCTAATTGTTCTCACTTTTCAGCCTCCAATCCCAAAGAATTGGGACCTGATGTTTTTTGTGAAGCTAGACCTGTGGCGAAAATTATTCTCATGTTGACGGTGATGGATAGGAAGGGAGGTGTGGATGTTATAGTGAGGTCAGCCCAAAGTGATGGGAGGAAGAGTGGGCTTTGAAGAAATGAACTTGGTTGAGGAGTTGGATAATATAAGCAATAAGTCTTAAAAGGGGATCCAGGAAGCCCTTGCCCCAGAACTGTTGCAGGAAGGGGGACCCCTTCTNGGTGTGGATGTTATAGTGAGGTCAGCCCAAAGTGATGGGAGGAAGAGTGGGCTTTGAAGAAATGAACTTGGTTGAGGAGTTGGATAATATAAGCAATAAGTCTTAAAAGGGGATCCAGGAAGCCCTTGCCCCAGAACTGTTGCAGGAAGGGGGACCCCTTCTAGGGCCTGAAACTGGGCTCTTGTCTAACACTCGGAAATGAATTGTCCAAGGAGACACATCTGCTGACAAAGCAAGAGATTTTATTGGGAAATGGCACCCAGGTGGAGAGCAGTAGGGTAAGGGAACTCAGGAGAACTGCTCTGCCGTGTGGCTCGTAGTCTCGGGTTTTATGGTGATGGAATTAGTTTCCAGGTGGTCTTTGGCCAGTCATTCTAATTCAGAGTCTTTCCTGGTGGTGCACACATCGCTCAGCCTAGATGTATGCTAGCGAGAGGGATTCTGGGAAGTGGACAGACACGCAGTGTCTCCTTTCAACCTTTCCTGAACTCTTCCGATTGGTGGAGGCTTATTAGTTCCGCATTCCTTATCAGGATCTCCTGTCATAAAACAACTCATGCAAATGGTTACTATGGTGCCTGGCCAGGGTGGACAGTCTCAATCAGTGCGCTTCCCCTAACAGAACCACCTGTACTGCTGGCTTTATGGAGTTTCCTACTACTTGACCTCAGAGTTACTGAAAGGAATCGTTTGGTTTGAAGCAGGGCAATCTGCATTTTTGACAAGGATCTCAGCTGGAATTAGAGAATTACTATGAGGGGGACTAAGTGTTCTGAGTCTGGAGTCAAAAAGAGGATGGTTCCAGTCCAAGCAGAGCTTCCCACTAATGTGTCACCCTGGGAAGCCTCAGCTGGCCCTACCTACGCGATAGAAACAATAACAGGACCTCTCCGTATCGGTAGGGTCTGGTCAGCTGCAATGAACAGAATTCCCAGTAGTGTCTTGAATAATGAAAGTATTTGCTTCTCTCACATAAGCAGAAATCTGGAGAGGAGTCCCAGAGGGTCTGGCTCTGTACCTTTGCACTTCTTCTGACCTTGCCTCCAAGCTCCAGTATGACAAGATGGTGGCAAAAACACCACCAACGGAGCTTCCACACTAAGGTCACAAGAAGAAGGAAAGAATAACTCTAATGGCTCTCACCAGAGGAGATTCTGTCCCGTTTTCTTGGGAGACTTCCTTTTACAAGTCATTAGTCTGAACACACCACCTCCTCTGCAAAGGGGGCTGAGGTTAGCATCCCAAAGCAAATGGAAACTGAAATCCATGACAGGCTTTCTGCAGGGTTACTTGGAAAAGGGTGACTTTCCCTGACACCTGGACATCTTTACTGCCTGAATAAACTTGGCTCTGTGAGCAGGAACAAAAAGAGGCATAGATAGCCGAGAACAGGTGTGTTTTTCCTCTGCACCAAGAACCTGTAGGGAATCCTTTTAGAGTTTTGGTGGGTGTTTTTTTCCCCCTTCATGTCCTTTTGTGCCACTCAGTTATAGCCACTAAATGGTCCTACATGTCCTGGCCCAGGACCTTGACGTCCTCTTCCGTTTATATTAGATTGTAAGACTGCTTAACACTTTTGTGCTTGGATAAAATAGGTGAAGACAAACACACAATCAGGAGAACTCAGGAGTGACAGAATATGTCTGTTCTGCTGTAACTGCACAGAGCAACCTCCCTCAACCTGAGTCAGCGATTGGCTACCCTCTTTCTAAAGAGTTTCCTGGTTTCAGTTAACAAGAATGAAAATCAAAACAGTCCAGATTCAAGGCCTCACCCCATCCCGTCTCCACCCAGGGAAAGGCTGGGAGCCAGGGTGTTCAGTAGGAGATCAAGGTAATGGTCTACTGGATAAGTAGGGAGGGGACCGTGGGCAGCTATCTTGGGAGCCCTGAGGCTGGCACTCAGAGATAACCAGTCTAGACTGCCTGCCAGTGCCTGGGAGACAGCCACTCCCCAAGGGCAGCCCTGCAAAGTCACCCGCCCCTTCCCTGTGGCTTCCCAGCTGCTGCCACCATGGAGTTGTCAGGAAATTGTGATAATTCTTTTTATTGATTGCCTCTATTGATTTTGTCTATGGTGAAAATATACTACAGACACATTAAGTAGCTATTATAGGTGAATTGTCTTTTAATGAATTGTACCAACAGAGAGGATTTTACATTTAACCCTAACTGGGACTTGGGCTTTTTCTCAGGCCCTGAATGATGACAGAGGGGGTAGAGTCTAGTACAGAACCCAGGCTGGCATTTGGCTGTGGAGACTTTCCTGGGTCCTGCTGGGGAGTACCAAAACCTACCCAGAGGGAAGGGCTGAAAAAAGTCTTGTTAAGAGACGAACCAGATCATCAACAAAATCACGCAAGAATCAGTCCTGTGACTCAAAAGCATGCAATTTAGCCGTTTATCCAAACTTTAAATATTAGTCTCTAATTTCAAAACTCCGGCAAAAAAAGGGAGGGGGGCATCACTTTGGATGGACTTCCTGCTCTCATCCCACATCTTCAAACAAGATTGTTACTTTCAAGAGGCAAGAAGAAAGCAAGACTTCATGCTTTGTCAGAGTGTGCTTCTTCCTCCTTTATGTGGTTTTTGGAGGCTTGTTTTCTCAAAAAAAAAAAAAAAAAAGTATCTGTGTCTGTGTATTCATGGGTGCATGCCTGCATTTTGGCAAAACTGTGTTCACAGGAATGCTTGGAAGCTTAAATCTAATATGCTAAGCATTAGCCAGCAGCAAAAATTTCCATCTCTGTTATCACAGCCCCCAACGAGGGCTTGAATTGGAAGAGTCACCTTGCAGTGGGGCTAGCAGATACTGAAATGATACTCTATGACCAGAAGCACGATTTTGACTGTTGTTGTTGTACAGTATCATGGACAAAACTCACAGTAAAAATACTATCTCTATTTGAGAAAATACTTCTTTAGGCCAGACTCTTCAAGATTGTAATTTCCACAGTTTGGCAGAAAAGGCAGTATTTTTGATAGAAATGAATTATGACTACAGGCAGTGATTACGGAGGCCAGTGTCCCAGTTGTACTTGAGTTTTGGTTTTAAGAACAATCACTTAAGGCTGATCACATGATAAAACTGCACTTTCCTTACACAATATACGGGAAATAGAGTAGCCCTTCCAATCCTCACTGGCCAATGACCCAGAGTCGTGTTGGTGCGGATTCAAATGAGGGTTCCTCTCCAACACAACAGAACCCAGGCTGTTGCTCAGTTAACACACACTAAGCACTGATGATCAGTCAGGCTCTAAGCTCTGACCCTCAGCTCTTCTGACTTTCAGCAGCGGTTCTGTCCCACAGCTGTTTTGCCTTTTGGTTACAAGATGGCAAGAAGGAAATGGCAACCCACTTCCAATATTCTTGCCTGGAGAATTTCATGGACACAGCAGCCTGGAGAGTTATAACCCATGGAGCTGTAAAGAGTCTTGGACACAACTCAGTGACTAACACTTATTTACAAGATCGCTGCCTATAGCAGTGAGTGTTCATACAATTCCTAATTCACAATCAGCAGGAGAAAGAAAAAATGCCATTTTTTCCCCCAACATGGGATGCAAATCATCCCTGCTTGTATGACTAGGTCAACTCATTCTTGTGCCCTCTCTTAAACAATTGTAGATGCCAAGGAGGAGCCATGGTCTCATTGGTTTACACTGCTCAGGACACTTCTCTTGAACTGGAGACAATGTGGGTGTCAAATGTGGCTTTTAATTTAGGTGGTGGCTGAGTGATGACACAAGGAGGATAACACCATTTTGAAAGGAGAGATGTTCGTTACTTAATGTTTCCCAAGAGAAGGGGGCCCACCTTCTGCAGTGGAAGCTCAGAGTCCTAATCACTGGACCACCAGGGAATTCCCTAGAGTCAAGTGATTATCGAACACTCTCTTCAATCAGGAACTAGCCCAATTTAGGGTACAGAACAAAACTAATACAAGTATTTATCACCTTGAAGTCCATGTCGAAATCTTTAAGTCCCATATGATCACTAACGTTTTTGTTTAACTTATCAGATAGGACTTAAATTTGTTTGGAGGGAAGGCAGGGCAGGTTAAGGTAGAAATAAATAGATCTAAGCTTTAGAAGGTTTCCCTGGTGGCTCAGAGATAAAGAATCTGCCTGCAATTCAGGAGACCCAGGTTCAGTTCCTGGGTTGGGAAGATCCCCTGGAGAAGGCAATGGCTACTCACTCCAGTATTCTTGCCTGGAGAATCCCACAGACAGAGAAGCCTGGTGGGCTACAGTCCGTGGGGTTGCAAAGAGCGACTAAGCGACTAACACTTTCACTTTCAAGCTTTAGAAAGTTGGGATGTTTTTGGATTATAAAATGTTTAAACCAACAACTAGATTCAACATAAAGATACCATGTATTTATTGAGGTTGCTAAAGTTGTATCTGGAACAAGACAGTTGATATTGAGGTCATTCTTTATAAGAAAATAGCAAAAATACTTTTGTCTATCTTGAGTTGAGGGAAAAGGAAAAACTGCAGAATTACTTCTGATGAAAATAATCTACTTTCTCCCTCTTTGATATTGAAAAACATAAACTGTATATTTCGATAAAAAAGAAAATATACGTATTTGTGATGTAATTTTTTAAGCTTGACATGAAATAGACAACTTGTGCTGTGAGACTTAGTTAATGCAATGACATTGTTTTCATGTAGACAAGCTTTCAAACAAACTTTCTGCCAGCCTGTTTTGTAAAGAATGGTGGAAGAAAAGATTACAGACTCTCCACTGCTGGACCAGATTAGGTTTCTTGGAAACACAGGATATGCTTTTATCCATTGCTCTATTCAAATATGCTTTGGATAGAAAATCATTCTTGGGGTACACAAACCACAGAAGGCTTTTGGATAAACACAACCTCCAAAAATTAAATGATTCCAATCTTGCAGAGTTTCGACTGGATTCATGTCCCTATAAAAGCCATTTTTCTTCTGTTTGGTAATTACAAGGTCAAAAGGAAAGTGGACAGATTATAACGTTTTAAACAGTATCTTTAGGCAACCAAATGTACAAAATGTCAGCTGATGAAGGCAATGTACAGCTCACTCAGTGTTATTGGTAAAATCATTTTATTTCAACAGCAACAAAAAACTTGTAAAATGGTTCCAATGAAAAGCAACCAACAAACAACATTCAATTCCATCAGTTTTTGGAAGGAGAACATTACTGTCACATATCCAGCCATAAGATGAAGATTTCTATTTGTTTTTGATATAATTGATAGCATCTTGATCGATGTCAGGTTGGCTATTGAATAAAATCCATGTCAGTCTATCTCACAAAAAGACAACATTTTCTTCTGATAACCTTATGATGTCAAGGCATTCCCTGGCCTTGAAGCTTGTTCCAGTGAGAAACAATAAGATCCTTATGCAGCTATTCATTGTGAGGTATAAATAACCAGAATCCCAGATAAGAAATTTATATTTACAGCCTAACTTTATTATTTTTCAATTGTTGTTTTTCTCCTTAAACAGGTCAGCTGACTGTGGATTGCTGGAAATCCCTGCACATTTTATCACGCCTGGGTCAGCAATATATTCTTGGCTTCAGGAACATTGATGTTGAAAATTGAACATCTGGTCTTCCCTTTCCATTGCCCCCCCCAACCCCTCCCACCATTTCTCTCCCAAGTAATCAGCATTTCCTTCTTTGTCTCTCTGGCTTGAATAGTATTTAAAACTTGAATTTGGTGTATGTTATATTTGTTTGTTTCTGGAGCCAATTTTATTCTGTTTCCAGTTCTGAGACGTTCCTAGCAATGCCATTTCCCGTGGTTCTTGTTTATAAACCACATAAAAGTGAGGACAAATGTTATTCTGATGAGTTGGATTAATTGGTCACTAGTTAAAGGAATTCTATCTCTGCCCAAGGTTAAAATCCTATTTCTTTCCTCTGGTCTATCATAGATATTTTTAAAATAAAAATTCTCCCATAATGATGTTCTAGACCTGGAGTTTTGAGAACCCTGGAACAGAAAGTGATGTGTATATGATAGGTATGTACCTTTTTACTTGTCTTGAATCAATTTCTCAAAATGATCTCTAAACCTAATACAGATGACCTTTGAAAATCATAGTGGACCTACATGGGTCCACTTATAAGATTTTTTTCCATCAGTAATTTCTTCAGCACTACACAATCTACAGTTGGTTGAATCCATGGATGTGGAACCATATATATGGATAGAGGAATCATGAGTATGCTGACTGCTGGCTATAAATTATACTAACATTTTCGATTGGGCATAGTGTCACTTCCCTTAGCCCCTATCTTGTTCCAAAAGTCAAATGTATTTTTCAAGCTTCATTTCTAAAACGAGAAGGTTTGTCAAATAAGCACCCAAATTTCCTCCCAAGACCACTGCTGGTTTTCAGATGGTGTGAAAGGTACTGCTGAACAGGAACTTGTTAGATGGACACATCCGGTGACCCTGTAACTTTCCCCAACACTTATGAAACATGAGGCACGTGCTGACTGCAGAGCACACCATGATTACTTGAATTCCATCTGGATCTCTCCTCTGCCAAATCTATTCTTTGCAAAAACAGGTCATTCTTCTTATTATTATTATTATAATGTAAAATTCTTGAATAATTCTTGCCTCTCCAGTTGAAGACACCTTTGAAAAAAAAAAGTTGTATATATTTTTCCTGATTCTCTAGCAATTTTGCTGTAGTTATTGAAAAATACCACACACTATCTGGAGTCTTTGAGGTACAAGGCAACTAAATGTATGATTGAGGAGTATACCTCCTGCAGACTTTTCTAGGGTCACTGAGATGTGAGCAGAACCCAACAGAATTCATTACTGTTGTTCCATTTTAAAGCAGGGCAGGGAATAGAAATAATCCTTTTTAAGAGATGCTGTAGATTTTCGAGGGCACGAGGGCATGTATCTGGGACCCAACATCCCCATGTGGTTTTCAGCTTCTAAAATTTTTCTCATGTGTTTTAAGTGTTTAGGATAAATTTGAGGGACTCCACATTTCCACCCAAGGTGTTAACACTTAGATTAAGATCACACTTATACACCTTTTTAAAATTCATGAGCAATTAAATGATGCACTAACAAGAAAAGTGACTTTATAGTACCAATGGGAAAAAAAAATCAATGTGATAATTCAGTATAAAAATGTTACTTCTTTTTATACACTTCTAAGCTAACTTTTAGAACAAAATGTGTCTTTTTTCAAGGCAAGGCCCTTGGAACCTTTTGGTGAATATATATTGAATACTTTCTTTTTCCTGTGATACAGCAAGAAGTTCATCCAAATAGAACCATGCCTCTACCACATAAATCATTGAGAAGATCTGGTAACTTTCCATGTGATTCAGTTAAATCCTTTAAATCCCACAGGAGAATTTACTTGCTTTTGGCATATTTCACCATATTAGGAGGAAAACCAGTCTCTAGGGACATGGTGGTTAATGAGAATGGGCCAAAAGCAGATGTCCTAAACTCAGCTTTGTGAGCTGAGGCATTTTCAGATGATGTTTCTCTTGGTTCCTGAAGAAGTTTCCTTTCTGAGTCCTCAGTACCTCCCAGGTTCCCCACAATGTCTTTAAGAGGACAGAACCTTTCCTTCCCTAATTAAAAATAAGACAAATGCAGGAAAAATTAACATGTTGAACTAAATCCATTGACACTGAGCCACAAATCCAACCATACCTAATACCAGAATCAATTGTTTTGCAGGCAACAGGAAGAAATTTAGGGAAATGAAGAACAGGACACTTGTTGGGAAGTGGAGGGACTGTGGGAGGCAAACCAAGTTTTCCCACTTCTGGATTTTGCTCAGTCTCTATATGTGTGTATAGTCTCCGAGCTGAGGTGGAAATCCACCTTCTGGAGGCAGTTGGTGTTATATGGGTAATGCAAACCCCCAAGTGAATTTTAAGCCGGAAGACTTTCCCATTCTCTATTTTTTTTGCACCTACCATGCCCAGTCCTGGGCCCTAAAAAGAGTACAGTGTGTTCAGAGGTAATAAGATCATAACACACATTTTGTTCAAGAGATTCTTCTCTCCAGTAGATGGAAATAAAATGCAAGCAGGAAGAGGAGACAAAATCAGACCTGAACACCATCTATTACAGAGCACAGTGATGCTACCATGAAAGGACGCTTCTCTTCTGAAAGACTTCACTACTCCAATCAATCAGTCAAGAGATGGTGTAAATATTTCTCAGTTCCATAAATTGGAGGGTAAATTTGAGAAATCTTACTGGGGTTCTCTGCTGAAATATAGAGCAAAGTCTAGTTTCTCCCAAGGTCAGACTGATCATTCATCATCCCCAGCTCAGGGGAGTTTGATGAATCTGTATCTTCAGACTGGAGAAGGGAGGACAGGGAGTGAAGAAGGAAACAAAAAGGGAAGTTGTCAGAGTGTGACCTCTAACTCTAGAGTCATTTGTGCTCTTAGATGTTCCTGGTGAGTTCCTCCCCACTTCTGTGCCAATATTTGCTATAGAAAGCTTTGCAGAGCAGAGGTATCGAATTTGTAGCATTTCTACAGGTAGGCTTGCTTTGAAATGCAATAGACTGCTCTGCTATCCATGAGGAGGAAAAGAACTACATTCAGTCTAACCTAAAAGGAGCATGGATCAGTGAGGCGTCTTCTGTACCTAACCCAGCCCCCGGTGAGGTTCTCACTGGGGCTTTGTTGTTTGCTGTTGCTATTTTAGTTGTTAAGTCATATCTTACTCTTTATGGCCCCATGTACTGTAGCCCACCAGGCTCCTCTGTCCAGGGAATTTCCCAGGTAAGAGTACAAGAATGGGTTGCCATTTCCTTCTCCAGGGGATCTTCCCAACCCAGGGACTGAATTCACATCTCATGCATTGCAGATGAATTCATTACCTCTGAGTCACTGAGGAAGACCTCACTGGGGCTTATTCTTCCTTGAAATGAAAAATAGACTGTGCCTTAAAGTCTGTGTGTGAAGTTTCATGTAAAATACAAGATACTGTTTGTTGAGGAGGAGAGAAGGAAAGGTATAATAGAGGGATGAGAGTATGTATCAACTAACGTCAATGGATAGACTGTCAACTTTTCAATTGAGTGTAGCTTGGTAAAATACTTCAAGCCTGCAGCTGTGACCTGAGCTCCAGGCTCCAAACTTCAACAGAACGGCTCTTTCCAAAGTCAGCACTTAAACTAGCTGTTCCCACCCCCATGCCAGCCCCAGATGTCACAAGAACTGGATTAATCTAAGGTCTTTCAAGCCTCTCACTTAGCATATATATTTAAATGCTGGAACTCCAAGCCAAAATTCCCCAGTGGACCACCTTATCCCTCATTAATTAGAAAAATAAGCAGTTTTGTAGTAATGGAGAAGGGCCTCTTTCACAGAAATGTCTTTGATATTAAGGCTGCTTTGAGGGTACATGTTCCTATGCCTCCTGTGAATTTTAACACCAGACAAACTCAAGGACCCCACAATAGAGAAGGGCAACCAACAGTCAAGCCCAGAGGATTTTCTGTAAAGGCAATGCATGGGTAGTTGTAGTCACCCTGACTCGAGTTTCAGGGACTGGACTAAGGTGTGGCAAGGGTCTTGGGGAGTAACAGCTCTTGCATTCAACACCAGAAGGCAGAACTCAGCACAATGATGATGATGTGACTCTCTCTCTCTCTCTCTCACGCACACACACACACACACACACATACACAACACACTCACACACACCAGGCTGCTGCTGCTTCTCGAGAGAGGTCATGACAGCTTATGACATTCTTAACTGTTGCTGATCCTCTGGACGGAGCCCATGGAACATTATTTCTCTATTTACTTACCTGTTTCCATCATGGTAGTTAAGAAAGACGAGTCTGTCACTATTTCTTTTATTTTTATTTAGGTTGGGGAGGAGAGGAAGCAAGGAAATGTCTATATATTCTTGTTTTCAGTTGTCTGGTTTTTAAATAAGCTTGACACCTTGTCTTACTGTGGCTTTCTTTTCTGTGCAGAATTTCTATCAAGGGAGTCAAGAACACATATCCTCAGGATGAAAAGAAACAGCCTTGTGTGTGGTAGAATAAGAAATGTGATTATATAGCCTTAACATCTGGGTAGGCTAACTTGCCAACAAGCCCACACAGATAAACTGGGAACACATGCTGGTTAAAATTACATGTGCTGGAGTCAGTTGGCCTTGGATTCAGATCCTGACTTCTGCCACTTAGGCAGATAACTGGCTTAGTTAGCATCTCCCAGAAGCTGACAGTGAGCCAAAGATTCAAGTTCAAGTGATTTATCAACAAAGGACTCTCAGGTTCTTTTTTTCAAGGTCACTCTGTATGTGGGATCTTAGTTCCTCAACTAGGGATCAGAACCATGGCTCCTGCATTGGGAGCTCAGAGTCTTAACCACTGGACTACCAAGGACGTCTCCAAAAAAATGGTAAATTTTGAGAATCAGACTAGGGAAGAAGAAGCTAAGCAAGGGTCTAATTTCAGTTGAAGACCAGGCTCAGCCTGATCCCTGGAAATCTCTGAAGTATGAATTGCACCCCAGAGCTTATCCAGAGTTAAAAGAAGCTGAGCTTTTGTACCTGAACCTCAGTTAGTCATCAGCTCATGGGTGGAGGTTCAGGAGTAAACTCCTGAGCACTTGGGGAGGTCTTGCAGCTATGGTGGCCCATAGATGATCCTCTGAAGAATTTTGTAGCCACAAGTTATTAACACTCCAACACACCAAACTTAGGGATGGACGCACAGCATTGGTGAAGACCAGAAAGGATCTTAGTGAGGGTGCCAAGATCAAGTAGGGAAAGGGAAAGGGAAAGTCGCTCAGTCGTGTCCGACTCTTTGTGACCCCATGGACTGTAGCCTACCAGGCTTCTCAGTCCATGGGATTTTCCAGGCAAGAGTACTGGAGTGGGTTGCCATTTCCTTCTCCAGGGGATCTTCCTGACCCAGGGATCGAACCCAGGTCTCCCGCATTGTAGGCAGACCCTTTACCCACTGAGCCACCAGATCAAGTAGGGGTATGGTAATTGTGAGCACATGTCTTAATTTCTTAACCTGGTTCCTTCTATGTAAAGTGGAGAGACTAGTACTAACCTCAGAGAATTGTGATAATACAATGGAAATATCACATGTAAAATGCACAGAACCTGATATAGACACAGCAAGTGTTCAATTAAATACAGTCAGTCTTCCATATCTGCGGGTTCTATATCCATGGATTCAACTAATCACACATGGAAACTATCCAGAAAAAAAGAACTCCAGAAAGTCCCAAAAAGCAAAACTTGAATTTGCCACATGCTGACAACTATTTACATAGCCTTTGCACTGTATTAGGTATTATACATAATCTAGTGAGCAAAAGTCTATGGGTGGATGTGAATGAACTATAAGGAAATAGTAAACCTTTTATATAAAGGCTTTGAGCATTCACAGATTTTGGTATCCATGGGGTTTCCTGGAACTGATTCCCTGGATACCGGAGGATGACTCTACTACACGTTACATTTTCTGACTGAACTACCAACTCCAAGAACAGGATAGCGTCTCCTTCCTTATACTGTCTCCCTATCTCCCTAGACAAGCACTTTGCATATAATGAAAGTGAAGGTCATTCAGTCAGGTCCAACTCTTTTCGACCCCATGGACTGTGCAGTCCATGGAATTCTCCAGGCCAAAATACTGGAGTGGTTAGCCTTTCCCCTCCTCCAGGGGATCTTCCCAACCCAGGGATCAAACCCAGGTCTCCAACATTCCAGGCAGATTCTTTACCAACTGAGCTATCAGGGAAACCCTTGCACATAGGAGACACTCAATAAATATTTGTACAGCTTCACGGTAAGAACAGCATCACAGAGATGCATGAGACTTTGAAAAGAGAGAAAACAATGTTCAATTGGGATTGAACAATGACACGAGAATTCAAAATTCTATATCTGACAAGAGAAGCAGAGTCCCCATGGGAAGAGGGATAAGTTTACCATGAAAGTGATAAATGAGACTTACTAAAAATACTTTTACTGGCAAAAATCAAAATCACTGTTCTCCAAGTTTAGAGATAGATTCAGAGTAGAGAGGAGAGTTGCCTTCAGTAACTTGCAGGTCTCAAACCAGTAATTTGACTTTTTGGGAGCTTAAAAAAGGATTGTCTATGTACACCTGAGACGGATTTATGTCAATGTATGGCAAAACCAATACAGTAAAGTAAAATATAGTAAAAATAAAAATTAAAAAAAAAGGATTGTCTAGGCCAGCAATTCTCAAATTATTTGGTTGCAGGACCTCTCTACATTCTTAAAAATTATTGAGGATACCAAGAGCTTTAGTGTGTAATGAAATTATGTCTCTGGGTTGGTCTACACTGGAGAGAAGTCCTTACCGTCCCCAAATATTCTTCTGTATTTTTTGACTTTCTCTCTCTACCAGAATGTAAGCTCCACAAAGGCAGGAATTTTTGTCTCTTTTGTTCACTGTTCAGTCTCTGAATTTGATGTTCTAAAGCTAGAACATTGTCTAGAACAATGCCTGGTGCACAGTAGACACTCAAGAAGTGTTTACTGAATGAATGATTAAACGAATCGAGAAAGACAGGATGTTCGGGTTTTACTCAGTGTGTAGTGTTTTATATTTCTCACTCCTCCAGCCTCCAACCTTTAGGTCCCAGCATGCTAGGCATGCTCCAAAATTATATTTTGATCCTTCAGTACTGCCCTGACTCAAGCCCTTGACACAGCTTTGGTGTTTGGTATCCTGGAGATGAAATAGCAGTAGCAGTAGCCTTTATGTTTCCAGGGCTCTGTCACTCAGAGACGTCACACAACTGCCCACAAAAATGCCATCTTGTGAAACTGTTAAGGAGAATGGGGAAAATATTATTTTCATCACTATACAAAGAAAAATGATCAGACATAAACAGAGAGCTGCTGCTCTGGGAAATAGCCGTCAACCATCAAGAGAAAGTGACATTGTTTACTTAATATTCCCCATATACTCCATCTTTAGCAGGATTTGCTAATTTTTTCTTATAAATAACTTCCGAATGAACATTTTAGGATATAACTCTTTTATATTTTGTTTATGTCTTTATGGAACATACTTAAAAGTGTAAGTGCTGAATTACTCTGTAAATTTTATTCTTGATCATTTTCATCTAGTTCCATTTCCTGAGCTCAATGATTCAGATTTAAATTTCGAAAGACGTTTTCATTCTTCCATCAATAGTTCAACTTCGGACTATTTTAATTGAATATTTACACTGTATTATTTACTTTTGGTGAATTTTTTGTAGCTTTCAATGTTATGAACAAAGGTGACTTTTTAGGCAGTTAATTAACACTTTATATTTTCTGTATTATCTTTAGTAACATATATAAGGAACTGAGTAACAGTTTGACAGTTTGCATTTATTTCTTAGCTAAACTATAATAAAATTGTAAGCGATTCTCAGATATTGGAAGCTTGCTCTATTATGAAAATACTCTTATTGTGCTTAAAATCTTCTTTTCAACTTTGATGAATTTCAGTAGGCTCGGCAGTGTGGTCAACATGTCCTTGGGTCAAAATGGTAGGGGTGAAAGCAGTGAGGACAACATGTCCTTCTTTGGATCAAAAAAAATCCTAATGAAAGATGTTAAATTTCAGTTAGGCATTGAAGGATAATTAAGATTTACTGCCAGAAAGAAAGAATGCAGATTTTTCTCACGCAGCTGCTTTGCTCTGTATTTCTGACTCCACCATTTAACCAGGTGGACAGTATGAGCTCATCCTTCCAGCTTATTTTAGCTCATGTTTATGAATTTCTTATACAAATTTTGCCAACACTGATGAATCATCTTCTCATGAAATCTTTCTCAGTTGAAAATCATTCTTTAGATCAAATGTCATTAAATCACTTTACTTCTCTGGTGAAATTCTATACCACACATTCAGACTTTTAAAAATATTTTTTCCATTTCCATTTTTGTTCTACTGAATTTTTTTTGAATCAGATTATATTCCTGTACATTTTAAGACTTTGTGCAACACATTTTAAACTGAGATACTATTATATATTGGGCTCTCCTGCATATGCTGGAATATATAGTGAATAAGATAGATACTAATTCCTGCACAGGGAACTTAATACTGAATCATTAATCAGGATTTCTTGTTGTCTAGAAATAGACAACAAGGAGGAGGAATTTGGAGGAGTAACCTCTGCATTTATGAGCTTTCTTTTTGAGCCCGCTCTTTCTACCAAGTTCAACTTTCTGGGACCAACTTTGCAGGTTTCATTTTTAAGAAGACTTGATTCTTCTTTCAGTTTTTTTTTTTTTTTAAATCTGTATCTTGCCATGTGTAATTTTAGCTGTTGACAGTTTTATTTCATGTTGATTATTTCAACCAAGTCTAGTTTTTGTCCTGAGCCAATTCTTGCAGTATCCAACGTGACTGACATGGGATGACCCATTAGGCAGGTTTTCATTTATAAGAAGTTTTACCACTTGCATCTTTAGCCATTGTCAGTTTTATTTTGTGTAGATTATTTCAGCCAAGCCAAAAATTTGCTCAGCAACCTAATAAAAAATGCCCTTTGGGTCAAATTTGTGTGATCAAAACTGCAGAATATTAAAAAAATAATCCTTGATTGAAATGGTATCATAAAAATTGTGATTCAAGACTTTCTATTTTGAGAGAAACAGCATGAGAAAAATCTGAGAAGTCCTGGTTGTTTGGAATAGCACTACTTACTTCTTTCATGTGTATTTAAATTACCTGGGACCTGGAGAAAATGAAGATTCTGATTCAATAGAGTCTAGGGCACAACCTGAGGCTTGACTTGTCTAACAAGCTTCCAGAGTGATGCTGATACTACTAACTGTGGGCTGAGTTTGTTGTTGTTTATTCACCCAGTTGTGTCCGACTCTTTTGTGACTCCATGGATTGGAATTTTCCAGGAAGCAGGAATCCTGGAGTGAGTTGCCATTTCCTTCTTCAGGGGATCTTCCTGACCCAGGAAAATCCAACCCAGGTCTCCTGCATTGCAGGTGGATTTTTTACCACTGAGCCACGAAAGAGCGGTTTGTGGCAGGGAACTGTGTTCAAGCCCCTTGCTGTCCTCTAAACATGAGCAAGTTACTTAACCTTTGAGCCTGGTTTTATTCATTTGTAAAATGGAATGACAACACAGTTATCGCTCTAAGAGGTTTTTGGTTAGAATTAAATAAGATGATTAATGTAAAATGCTTAGCACAGGGGTTCACACTTAGTAAATAATAAATGGCAATCATTATTAACTGACGAGTAAAAGCACTCTGCAGTTTCTGAGAACTTAACGGTAAGTGGCCTGTTGCTGGTCCATGGACCGGCAACATCTGGGAGCTTGATAGAAACGGGGAATCTCAAACCTGCTGAATAAGAATCTGCATTTTAATAAAAACCCTGGAGATTCATGTATCTTTGATAGCTGGAAAAGCACTGGCACTGAGTTGAAAGAAAAGAAATGAGTCTAGGAAGGCATCCTAAGAACTGTCAAGTGCCTTAAGTCCCCCCTGAGGACTTTGAAACTTTTTTGGAGAATGGTGGGGTGGCAAATATCCCCCCATCCCATCCCACTTCCTTGCCACAGAGCTGCTCTGGGGACAGGCATTATTAATCAATCAGGCACCCTTCCAGCTGAGCCCTGGTTCATGTCAGGATCCCTATCTACACAATGCCCTGGGCAAGGCCCTGTCGATGGATCTGATGTGACGGAAATGAGAAATTGCCACCACTACAAAAGACCGTTTGAAGCCATCAAAGAATTTTAAAAGGGGGAGGGGGGGAATGAGATAGCACACGTCAGGGCTTAAAAGAATGCCTAGGATACCTGGAAAACACTCAAGAAGAACAGGTCAATATTTTCTACCTAGCCGAGCAATCTGCCAACATTTTCTCCAGACAGTGAGTAAATTAGAAAACTTCAGAGAGTATTCACATTTTACGTGTTACCTTTATTGTAACATGATAGGGGAAGTAGATAGAATTTTTTTTGATATGACAAAATTAAAATGAAAGCAATGTCTGTTTTCTATTTTTTATTTTATTTCCATAAAGAATGATATAAACACCTGGAGGGGCTGTATTTCCAGCCTGTGGGCACTCAGGCCACTCCAGCTGGCTCAAAAGGCCCAAGCAGAATAGAATCGCCTTTCAAAGTCTGCCTTTGAACAAGTGAGGATGAGAACGTTCTCTTCTGTGAATGGCACGAGTTGTACCTCTTACCACATCACACTAGAGTTAACTGAATTTCTAGAAATACTGTCGACAGGAGTAGGAGCCCGTGGCCAGTCCAGGGGTGGTGGCAGGAAGCCATCGTGAAACAGTAAACGCCAACTGCCCCCATGAAGCACAGTCCACTCTACATATCAGCAATCCTCAGACAGACTGAAATGGGTAGGATTAGCACAGAATCCAAGGCCCAGGTTTGAAGAGGGTTGCTTTGCACTAGATGACCCGAGAGAACTTTTGCAGCACTAGAATCAACTCTTTGGACACAACTGAACTCTTGGCTACATTTTCTGGACACTGCGCTGCACCAGGATACCCTGAGCTCCTGGAGCCAGCCCTGGCTTTGAAATTCATGTGCTGGTTCTTCCAAGAGCTCAGCTCTCCCTGAGAGCTCACTCAGTGATTCAGAGACCAAGCTGTTCTCACAAGCCCAAGAACCAAAGTCTGTTGAGATTTAAAGCTCTCTCTTTTTAAAAATATGTTGTATTTACTGCTCATTATTTTTGGTCAAACCCAGGAATCCATGTGTGGTAGAAAACCACTCACGCCTTCATACCCTCCCTGGTGTCATGTATGCAGTTGCATTGCCATCTGATTCTAGAAAATTAATATTCAAATGGCAGTAACAATAGTGCTATATAGTGAAATACAGAGTGATGTGTAAGTTTTTGACTGGCTTTTTCTTGGCAGGGCAACCCAAAAGAGAGAGAAAGAAGGGGAATCAGAGTTCATGCGGGGATGCGACAGGAACATGCTTTATACCACAGTGTAAGTTGGTTCCAGTGGGGAATTCTCCTGACATCTTTTTGAATACCCAGCTTACTCAGGCTCATCATTAATTCGCTTTCAAAGTGTGGTATCAACAGACTCTGCATAAAAACATCTCTCAAATAATGAAGGCTTTGGTTCTACTAGATTGCTTTGAAACAGCAGCTTTTAAAAACATGATTAAAAGTTTCCATTGAAGTTTATTATCAATGAATAAGGTTTTGTACTTATGAATATGAGGCCTTCTACAGGGAAAGATTTCAAAATCCTTTCCAAGTGAGGCCTGGGACAAATATAACCACTTTCCTTTAGGAGCAGATACACGAGGGCTGGTCTATGTGGTGAAATAGGGGCCATGACTTAAAATGTAAAGTATTTTAACCTTTTATGAAAGGTTTTAAAATAAAAAGAGAAAATGGTGCTCACCATCTTCCAGCTGGCTTGTGGTATTAACCATGTCTTTTATTTTCTCTATTTGGATGCTCTGAGCTCTGGGGCCTTGCTGACTGTGGAAAGACTGCCCTTCCCAGAGTTAGCTAATTCCTAAAGATGAACGACTCACTCGGGAACACACTTCTCAAGATACACGCCAACAACTCTAGCGCTCATATCCCAGCCACCTCCTTTATCAGACTCTCACACTCCAGGCCACCGACCACCTGTACTAATCACCCCAGGACAGGGTCCAGACAGTAAGGGACAGTCCTGTGCCCCTGAGTCCACTGAAACCATTCAAACTGGCCAATCTCAAGCCTGCTTACTCTGCCTTGCCTGTACCTCCCTGCAGAAACCAGTTTTCTCTCTCCTTCTGTCTTCTAACCAAACCTGGTGCCTCTTCACGTGCTATTCCCACAGCCTGCCCTTGATGTGCACACCCCCTCCTCTTGGGAACTGTAAGTAACAAGCCATGTTTTCTTTTGCAGCATCACCCAGCAGATGGGATCTTACTTCCCCAACCAGGAATTGAACCCAAGGCCCCTGCATTGCAAGGACAAAGTCTCAACCACTAGACTGCCAGGGAAGACCATAAACCATCTTTTAATGACAGTCATCTCTGGACCTGTTGACCTTAGTTCAGTTCAGTTGCTCAGTCATGTCTGACTCTTTGCGACCCCATGGACTGCACCATGCCAGGCTTCCCTGTCCATCACTAACTCCTGGAGCTTACTCAAACTCATGTCCGTTGAGTCGGTGATGCCATCCAATCATCTCATCCTCTGTCATCCCCTTCTCCTCCCACCTTCAATCTTTCTCAGCATCAGAGTCTTTTTTAGTGAGCCAGTTCTTTGCATCAGGTACCCAAAGTATTGGAGTTTCAGCTTCAGCATCAGTCCTTTCAATGAATATTCGGGACTGATTTCCTTTAGGATGGGATGGTTGGTTCTCCTTGCAGTCCAAGGGACTCTCAAGAGTTCAAAAGCATCAGTTCTTCAGTGCTCAGCTTTCTTTATAGTCCAACTCACTTCTGTACATGATTATTGAAAAAACAACAGCTTTCACTAGACTGACCTTTGTCAGCAAGGTAATGTCTCTGCTTTTAAATATGCTGTCTAGGTGGTCATGACTTTTCTTCCAAAGAGCAGGTATCTTTTAATTTCATGGCTGCAATCACCATTTGCCATGATTTTGGAACTCCCAAAAAATGAAGTCTGCCACTGTTTCCACTGTTTCCCCATCTATTTCCCATGAAGTGATGGGACCAGACACCGTGATCTTAGTTTTCTGAATGTTGAGCTTTAAGGCAACTTTCTCACTCTCTTCTTTCACTCTCAAGAGGCTCTTTAGTTCTTCACTTTCTGCCATAAGTGTGGTGTCATCTCCATATATGAGGTTATTGATATTTCTCCCAGCAATCTTGATTCCAGCTTGTGCTTCATCCTGTCCAGCATTTCTCATGATGTACACTGCATATGAGTTAAATAAGCAGGGTGACAAAATACAGCCTTGATGTACTCCTTTCCCTATTTGGAACCAGTCTGTTGTTCCATGTCCAGTTCTAACTGTTACTTCTTGACCTGTGTACAGATTTCTCAGGAGGCAGGCTAGGTGGTCTGGTATTCCCATTTCTTGAAGAATTTTCCAGTTTGTTGTGATCCACACAGTCAAAGGCTTTGGCATAGTCAATAAAGCAGAAATAGATGTTTTTCTGGGACTTTATTGCTTTTTTGATGACCCAATGGATGTTGACAATTTGATCTCTGGTTCCTCTGCCTTTTCTAAAACCATCTTGAACATCTGGAAGTTCGCGGTTCATGTATTGCTGAAGCCTGGTTTGGAGAATTTCAAGTATCACTTTACTAGCTTGTGAGATGAGTGCAATTGTGCGGCAGTTTGAGCATTCTTTGGCATTGGAATGAAAACTGACCTTTTCCAGTCCTGTGGCCATTGTTGAGTTTTCCAGATTTGCTGGCATATTGAGTGCAGCACTTTCACAGCATCATCTTTCAGGATTTGAAATAGCTCAACTGGAATTCCATCACCTCCACTAGCTTTGTTCATAGTGATGCTTCCTAAGGCCCACTTGACTTTTCATTTCAGGATGTCTGGCTCTAGGTGAGTGATCACACCATTGTGGTTATCTGGGTCATGAAGATCTTTTTTTGTGTAGTTCTTTTGTGTATTCTTGCCACCTCTGTTGACCTTGCTATACTTCAGATTTCCTATGAATATACTTTATACCAACTTTGAAACACTCATTTACACTGCCTTGACAGTCTTGGGCATCATCTCTGCCACCAGGTGAGGACTACATAGCTCCAGTTTCTTTGCTCCCTGATTCTTCCAGAAGGCTCCTCTAATCTTCCAGGCTCCCGCACAACTGCACCGATGCCCCGTCTGCCACCCTCACTCTCCTGCAATGACAGATGGTCTCAGAGCTGCTGCCATCACTAGGCAGCACTTGGAAGTTCCAGCAACTTCACCTTCAACTCTTCCCAGGGCTTCCCTTCCCTAATTTGAGGACCAACCTCTGAGACTGCTCACTTCTGTTACCACTTCCAAAAATGTGGAGTTCTTTCATTTTATCTGTAGAGGTTATCTCAGAGATGTTTTCATGCCTCTTCTTCCAGAAATTCCTCTGTGGCCTCTGAAATGATATCCTTTCTACAGATATTGAGGGTTCTTGGCTTGGTAAAGAAAAGATGTCCCTCCCTGCTGCCCCAAACAACTCATTTCAGTGGGGCTTTTTTTGCTGGAGCAAGAGACCTCTGCCCCCATTGCCTCCCCCTCTGCCCAGAGGGAGAACAGAGAGATCTGTTCCCTCTCTGGACCTATCATGAGCACGCCCCCCTCAGGAGGATTTGGTAATGATTTCCCGCACAGTTTTTCATGCTCAGTTATGAAGTGACAGTGTTAGTTGCTCAGTTATGTCAAACTCTTTGTGACCCCATGAACTGTAGCCTGCCAGGCTCCCCTGTCCATGGAATTCTCCAGGCAAGAATACTGGAGTGGGTTGCCATATCCTCCTTCAGGGGATCTTCCCAACCCAGGGATCATATCCAGGTCTCCTGCATTACATGTGGATTCTTTACCATCTGAGCCACCAGGGAAGGCCAAGGTACATGTTTTCAAAAGATCCACAGGGCCCAAAGTTCTCCCACTGGACTTGAGATATGCAGAGAGATGCTGGGCTTGAAACCACACCCTCCCCCAGCTGCCTGTACCTGCCCCCAACAAAAAAGAAGAAAAAATTGTTTTCTAATTTTCCAGTGCCAGTTGTGTCTGAGATGACTTCCACATTGAGATTCTTCTTTTTCTATTTTCCCAACCATACTCACAATGAGTGAGTGATAGTCACTCAGTCGTGTGCAACTCTTTGTAACCCCATGGACTGTACCTGCCAGGCTCTTTTGTCCATGGAATTCTCCAGGCAAGAATACTAGATTGGGTTGCCATTTCCTTCTCCAATACGCCCAATATCGTTTGCTATTTCTCTAAAATATTCTACCTGAAATAGAAGCACTGTTCAAATCATATTAAACAATCATATTTGATCATGTGGAAAGGAGAAATGAAAGCGAGGAATAGGTACTCATTGTTTCACTCATTGCTGTGGGGTTTTGGACTGAATTTGGGTTTAAGTTGGGAGAACAATGTATCTAGTTTGGGGATTTGGCATTTCTGGGAAATAATGCCCCACCTCTTTCTCCACATGCACCCTCAGGACCAGTAACCTTAGAAAATGGATCCTTTCACTCCCTTGAGGCAGATGGTCTCAGTGCTCTCCGCATGGCCCAAATGACTGCCTCCCAGGGAAATGCACCTGCTGCTGCTTGGTTGGCCAAAAGTGCAAGGAAATTCTGTCCCCTGTGAAGAGACCTAAACAAAACACTAATGGCTGTTGGTGTGTAAATAGCCTGGCTCCCTTATCTCTCAGTGGAGATAATTTCCAACCCACGATGTGCCCCATGCTGGCTCCCAGGGACCCACAACAGGACTAATCTTCAGCTACCCACAATGTGAGCTTGCTTGATAATACACTCTTCCCTGGGCTGCCTTCTTTTCCCTGTCTCACTCCCCCCACTCTCTTACCTTTGTTTTTTCTGGGATCATCTCTGTTAGAGTCTTAGACTTGGCATCTGCTTCTGCAGAATCCCAGGCTAAGATCATTTGTTGAAGACAGCAATCTCTTTGCTCTAGTTCTCCTTTTTGAGACTAAGCTGTGAACTTGCACAGAATCATTCATGTAAGGTGTAGTTACTATACATATCACAGTGTACTAAGCCCTTGCCTGCTGCCTCTGCCTACAAAGCCAGGCTCAGTCATACTGCTAGTCTTTCCACATACTAAAGAGCAATGAGGTATAATGGTGAAAAGTCAAGGCTCCTGAGTCAGAGTGCCTGAGAAATTAACACACACTTATATGCACATATATATATATTATATGTATATGTGTGCATTAGTGCACAGGCAGACAAAACAATGCCTGATCTCATGGAACAATAGAACACAATTGTTCATCAAAGAAGACAGGCATTAAACACATATTTGAAATAAGGGGTAGTGAGGATTATGATTGGTGAAAAATAGAGAATATGTGAGAACATATAAACTATTACCTCCACTGGAGATATAAATTACTCAAAATTGCATACCTAACCAGAGTTAGGGCTTCCCTTGTGGCTCAGCTGGTAAAGCATCCACCTGCAATGTGGGAGACCTTGGTTTGATCCCTAGGTTGGGAAGATCCCCTGGAGAAGGGAAAGTCTAACCACCCCAGTATTCTGGCCTGGAGAATTCCATGGATTGTATGTGCGTGGAATCGCAAAGAGTCAGACACAACTGAGTGACTTTCACTTCACTTTAGGGGCTTCCCTCGTGGCTCAGTGGTAAACGAATCTGCCTGCAATGCAGGAGACCCCGGTTCAATCCCTGGATTGGGAAGATCCCCTGGAGAAGGAAATGGCAACCCACTCCAGTATTCTTGCCTGGAGAAGTCCATGGATAAGGAGCCTGGCAGGCTACAGCCAGGGGTCTGTACCCATGGGGTTGCAAAAAGTCAGACATGACTGAGCGGCTCACACACACGCACAAGTGTTAGGACGTGGGTGTATCTTTTTGGCGAGCACCACTCAGTCTACTACCATATACAGATGTAAAATATATAATGAATGCATGTATAATGTATTCACTGTACACACACACACACACACACACACACACACACACACGTATATCCCCCCTCCATGGGTAGCACAGAGCTGTTCACATAACAGATGCTCAATAATAGTTGCTGAAGAAGCAAATAGATAAACAGAATAGGATCTCTGCTTTCTAAGAGTTGCTGAAACTAGAGGCAAAGATAGACAGAGTTACAAAAAGGCAAGGAGTTACGTAAAGGCTTTTAGGACAAACGTAAATCCTTCTAGAAGCTCTGGTCACTGCCCCCTGGGGAAAATACAATAGCCCTTTCACTTTCTAATCAGCTGGATCACTTCCAGAATATTCTAGCATTTATAAGAATCTTTCATTCACCATCATTTTCTCTCAAGAAATCCTAGCTGTCTACTGTTCACAACTTTTCATTATGAAACAAAAAGAAAGAGTTGGGTGGGGGGGTGTGGGGGGAACCCTACTGTTTCCTTTTCCTCAATATCTACTATTTCTCCCGGGCTTTTTTGCCAAAAATGGCACTTCAGAAGGTATAAGAGGGAACAAGAGCTGATTATTACCAAGATAACCGCAGAGAATACCACCCATCTAGGCCACACACTCTCTAGAACACAGGCAGAAAATTTGCTTTTCATTTCTTTCTATTTGATAAAGATAGATCTACCAAGATATGATCCAGTGTCTGAGGATCAGTTCATTATTTGGAAATGTCACTTGGATGGTGGCCACCCTGTCAGAGTGGCTGGGTCATCCGAAGGTCACGGAGAGGTGTAGCTCTTTCTGCTGCGTCACAGTTCGGAGGAAGGGCAGGGGCACAGAGACGGGACCCTTGTGCTGGAGCCCTGTGGCAGGCCACCTCCCCCCCTCACCTCCCGTCACGGGCAACTCCAGATGGTAACCATTTCACCTTTTCCCAGTTAGGTTTGGAACTGAACCCCTGTCAGCATCTCTTCCCCGCCCCCACTGCTCTGTAATGGGATTGCTCAGGGTCAGCTCCTGTCATTGACTTTTCTCTGTGGTCCTCCCAAGCCCTGACCCTGATGCCCAAGCTTTTAGTCAAGGAGCCGTGGACACCCTGTGCTGGCACAGAGCAAATGGATGCCACAGGAAGAAGACGGTGTAGCTTGCTTTTTGTCATTAAAAATTGTTTTTCTAACTACAAGAATTGAGAATGTAAAATAAAAGGGTCCAAAAAAATATAAAAGCAAAATAAAGTCACTCATTATTCTACTATTCAGAAAAACAACAACAGCAACAAAGATACTCTTACTATCCGATGTCACTTTCCCAGTCTTCTTTTCCCCAGGCTTTCAAAAAGTGCAAGATATACAGTATGTGTTTTCTTTTGTTCTTTCTCTACCCCTGCAAAATTGGGATCATATAACCACTAGATCTTAGTAAACGCTCTAAAAAACCTTCCTCAGTTTATGAAGTGGTTTTAATTGCTGCAGCAAAAGTGATATGTTAGACAAGGAAGGTGAGAACTCAGTCTAATGTGGGCTAGGACCGTGCAGATGGCAGAGAAAACAGGTACAGCCTGGCTTCTGAGCCCAGCAAACCTGGCATATCCCACGGGGGCCCTCTGCTTACTAGCCCTGTGACCTACCAAGCTGCACAAGCCCTCTAACCCACAGCTTCCTACCTAGTGTATTTGCAGTGATTAGTTCCTGTCTAACAAATATGTAAAAGCACAAATACTGTTAGTACCCACCTCTTTCTAAGTGACAATGTGGTTCCCAAAGAGACTTCTATCCCTTCCTCTGGGTAAACATTTTATTCTTAAGACATTAAGGTCAGTTCATAGGATAATAACTAATGATATTAGTCTACTCAGGTTGGCATCACAAAATAGCACATACCGGTGGCTTAAACAACAGAAATTAATTTCTTTCACTTCTGGTCAACTTCCGTAACCAACTTCTGGACACAGTTGTTTTGGTTTTTGGTGAGAGCTCTCATCCTGGCTTCCAGATGCCACATTCTCTCTGTGTCTTCACATGGCAGGGAGAGAGAGAAAGAGTGAACTCTCTGATGTCTCTTCTTATAATGACACTGATCCAATCACATCTGGGCCCCACCTTTATGGCCTCATTTAACCAAAGTTACTTACTTAATGGCTTTCCCTGCAATGCAGGAGACCTGGTTCGATTTCTGGATCAGGAAGATCCACTGGAGAACACAAAGGCACCCACTCCAGTAGTCTTGGGCTTCCCTTGTGGCTCAGCTGGTAAAGAATCTGCCTGCAATGTGGGAGACCTGGTTTGAACCCTGGATTGGGAAGCTATCCTGGAGAAGAAAAAGGCTACCCACTCCAGTGTTCTGGCCTGGAGAATTCCATGGACTGTATAGTCCAGGGGGTCGCAAAGAGTTGGACACAACTGAGCTGACTGTGGCTCAGATCATAAACTCCTTATTGCCAAATTCAGACTTATACTGAAGAAAGTAGGGAAAACCACTAGACCATTCAGGTATGACCTAAATAAAATCCCTTATGATTGTACAGTGGAAGTGACAAATAGATCTGATAGACAAAGTGTCTGAAGAACTATGGACAGAGGTTCTTGACATTGTACAGGAGGCACTGATCAAGACCATCCCCCAAATAAGAAATGCAAAAAGGCAAAATGGTTGTCTGAGGAGGCCTTACAAAGAGCTGAGAAAAGAAGAGAAGCAAAAGGCAAAAGAGAAAAGGAAAGATATACCCATTTGAATGCAGAATTCCAAAGAATAGCAAAAAGAGATAAGAAAGCCTTCCTCAGTGACCAATGCAAAGAAATAGAGGAAAACAATAGAATGGGAAAGACTAGAGATATCTTTAAGAAAATTAGAGATACCAAGGGAACTTTTCATGCAAAGATGGGCACGATAAAAGACAGAAATGATGTGGACCTAACATGAAGCAGAAGATATTAAGAAGAGATGGCAAGAATACACAGAACTATACAAAAAAGATCTTCACGCCCCAGAGCCAGACATCCTGGAATGTGAAGTCAAGTTGGCCTTAGGAAGCATCACTATGAACAAAGCTAGTGGAGATGATGGAATTCCAGTTGAGCTATTTCAGATCCTAAAAGATGATGCTGTGAAAGGGCTGCACTCAATATGCCAGCAAATCTGGAAAACTCAGCAGCAGCTACAGGATGGGAAAAGGTCAGTTTTCATCCCAATCCCAAAGAGAGGTAATACCAAAGAATGCTCAAACTACTGCACAATTGCACTCATCTCACATGCTAGTAAAGTAATGCTCAAAATTCTCCAAGCCAAGCTTCAACAGTATGCAAACCATGAATTTCCAGATGTTCAAGCTGGATTTAGAAAAGGCAGAGGAACCAGAGATCAAACTGCCAACATCCTCTGGATCATCGAAAAAAACAAGAGAGTTCCAGAAAAACATCTACTTCTGCTTTATTGACTATGCCAAAGCCTTTGACTGTGTGGATCACAACAAACTGGAAAATTCTTCAAGAGATCTGAATACCAGACCACCTGATCTGCCTCCTGAGAAATCTCTATGTAGGTCAAGAAGCAACAGTTAGAACTGGACATGGAACAACAGACTGGTTCCAAATAGGGAAAGGACTATTTCAAGGCTGTATATTGTCACCCTGCTTATTTAACTCATATGCAGAGTACATCATGAGAAATGCTGGACTGGATGAAGCATAAGCTACAATCAAGATTGCTGGGAGAAATATCAATAACCTCAGATATGCAGATGGCACCACACTATGGCAGAAAGTGAAGAAGAACTAAAGAGCCACTGGATGAGAGTGAAAGAGGAGAGAGAAAAAGCTGGCTTAAAATTCACCATTCAGAAAATGAAGATCATGGCATCTGGTTCCATCATTTCATGTCAAATAGATGAGGAAACAGTGGAAACAGTGAGAGACTTTATTTTGGGGGGGGCTCTAAAATCACCACAGATTGTGACTGAAGCCATGAAATTAAAAGATGCTTGCACCTTGGAAGAAAAGTTATGACCAACCTAGACAGCATATTAAAAAGCAGAGACATTACCTTGCTGACAAAGGTCCATCTAGTGAAAACTATTGTTTTTTCAGTAGTCATGTACAGAAGTGAGAGTTGGACTGTAAAGAAAGCTGAGCACTGAAGAACTGATGCTTTTGAGCTGGAGAAGTCTCTTGAGAGTCCCTTGGACTGCAAGGAGAACCAACCACTCCATCCTAAGGGAAATCAGTCCTGAATATTCATTGGAAGGTCTGATACTGAAGCTGAAACTTCAATACTTTGGCTCTCTGATGCGAAGAACTGACTCATTGGAAAAGACCCTGATGCTGGGAAAGATTGAAGATGGGAGGAGAAGGGGCCAACAGAGGATGAGATGGTTAGATGGCATTACCAACTCAATTGACACGGGATTGAGTAAACTCAGGGAGTTGGTGATGGACAGGGAGACCTGGAGTGCTTTAGTTCATAGAGTCGCAAAATGTTGGACACAACTGAGAGACTGAACGTAACTGAACTGAACTGAGCAAATTTCACTTCCACTTCCACTGGTGGCTCAGATGGTAGAGAATCTGCCTGCAGTGCAGGAGACCTGGGTTCGATCCCTACATTGGGAAGATCCCCTGGAGAAAGGAATAGCTACCCAGTATTCTTGCCTGGAGAATTCCATGGACAGAGAAGTCTGTTGAACTACAGTCTATGGGGTTATAAAGAGTCTGATGGGACTGAGCAACTAACACACACACTTATTTATAAGGCTTATTTCCAAATATAAGATTGGAAGTCAAGATTGCCGGGAGAAATATCAATAACCTCAGATATGCAGATGACACCACACTTATGGCAGAAAGTGAAGAGGAACTTAAAAGCCTCTTGATGAAAGTGAAAGAGGAGACTGAAAAAGTAGCCTTAAAGCTCAACATTCAGAAAACGAAGATCATGGCATCTGGTCCCATCACTTCATGGAAAATAGATAGGGAAACAGTGGAAACAATGTCAGACTTTATTTTGGGGGGCTCCAAAATCACTGCAGATGGTGATTGCAGCCATGAAATTAAAAGACACTTACTCCTTGGAAGGAAAGTTATGACCAACCTAGATAGCATATTCAGAAACAGAGACATTACTTTGCCAACAAAGGTCCATCTAGTCAAGGCTATGGTTTTTCCAGTAGTCATGNATGTCAGACTTTATTTTGGGGGGCTCCAAAATCACTGCAGATGGTGATTGCAGCCATGAAATTAAAAGATGCTTACTCCTTGGAAGGAAAGTTATGACCAACCTAGATAGCATATTCAGAAACAGAGACATTACTTTGCCAACAAAGGTCCATCTAGTCAAGGCTATGGTTTTTCCAGTAGTCATGAATGGATGTAAGAGTTGGACTGTAAAGAAAGCTGAGCACCGAAGAATTGATGCTTTTGAACTGTGGTGTTGGAGAAGACTCTTGAGAGTCTCTTGGACTGCAAGGAGATCCAACCAGTCCATTCTAAAGGAGATCAGCCTTGGGTGTTCTTTGGAAGGAATGATGCTAAAGCTGAAAGTCCAGTACTTTGGCCACCTCATGCGAAGAGTTGACTCATTGGAAAAGTCTCTGATGCTGGGAGGGATTGGGGGCAGGAGGAGAAGGGGACGACCGAGGATGAGATGGCTGGATGGCATCATCGACTCGATGGACGTGGGTTTGGGTGAACCACAGGAGTTAGTGATGGACAGGGAGGCCTGGCGTGCTGAGATTCATGGGGTCGCAAAGAGTCGGACATGACTGAGTGACTGAACTGAACTGAACTATTTCCAAATACATTTTTTTGAGGGTTAGAACTTCAACATTTGAATTTAGTGGGTAGAGGAGGTCGAGTGCAGTTCATAACACTGATTAATAATACTAACAAAATGATAGTTCACTTCTGTTGAGAAAAGCAATAAGATGCTTTTAGCCTGCAGTTAAGTTGAACAAATAAGAAAAAAAAAAAAAGAAAAGAGGGCAAGATGAGCCCTTTTCACTGTGATGAGAGAAGCTCAGTGAATTACTCCCTCAGGAAGACCAGCGTTTTCTTCAAGGCCTTTGTCAATGCCTAAGGAAAAGCATAGCTGCCTTCTATAGCCTCCAAAAGGAAGTTTTCGGTATAAGATCACTGTTTTGGAGCCTTGTAGTATAAGGAGAGGGGCTTACCCGGTGACTCAGTGGTAATGAATCCACCTGCCAAGGCGGGAGACTCAGATTTAATCTCTAGATTGGGAATATCCCCTGGAGAAGGAAATGGCAACTCACTGCAGTATTTTTTCCTGGGAAATCCCATGGACAGAGGAGCCTCGAGGGCCACAGTCCACAGGATTGTGCAAAAAAATTCAGATATGACTTAGTGACTAAATAACAATAACAACATTATTAGGAGAGGCTCCTAGTTTCAGGATTCTTCCTTACTTTAGATGAAGAAGAGATAAAAAGCCTATTGACTTCTTTTCAGTAAGTTAAGAAAACTTTTCTCTCCACCTCCACTCCCTGTTTTGAAGCAGTTTCCTCATTTTTTCTGTAGCTGGCTGGTCAGCGGTGCTGCTGAGGAGGACAGGAATTCATTCTGACTCCAGAATGATACATCTTGACTCACCCGTTCCTTCCTCCTACTCTTCCCTACAGCCATGTAAACACTGGTTTGACCCCTTGCCCTCAGTCTCCAGAAATTCAAACCGATGATCGACCAAA
This sequence comes from Neotragus moschatus, assembly GCA_006410615.1. Lineage (NCBI taxonomy): Eukaryota > Metazoa > Chordata > Mammalia > Artiodactyla > Bovidae > Neotragus > Neotragus moschatus. Next base: position 1,362,819 of record SJYA01000696.1, on the reverse strand, counting down.
TGTAATTGTACCTACGGACTGTGAGGGAAGCTTTGCTTCCAGAATCCCATCACCATTTCCTCTTCATTTTCTGCACAAAGAACCCAGGTTTGTTTAATTCCTGAGAAATGCCTGTCTTTTGAAGCGCAGAAGTGCCTCCAGTGGTGGGAACTGCGCTGTAATTTCTCAGTGGTTCCCGACTTCCGGTTTTTGCACACCAGTGTAATGTGTTCCAGGGAATTCTCAGAGAACTGTCAACTGAGTACAGACTGTCATAAAAGAGAGGGCATTTTAAATTATGGAGAAGATAGTACTAAAATAAATGAGAGTCTCTCTCACAAAAAACCTTGGGCAACCTTAAATTGGCATAAAGTACTACATTTTCTCTATCATTTTGCTATAGGTTATAAAATATTATCAAGATGGCTCCAGTCCATAGATTAGGGTTCTTGAACTCTTGGGCCTTTTACTCTGCTCTTCCTATTTTCTCATTGCAGAGCTGTTGTATTCTTTTTTTAATTTGGCCCCATGGCTGTGGGATCTTAGTTCCCTAATCAGGGACTGAACCTGTATTGGAAGCACGGAGTCTTAACCACTGGAATGAATGAATTCCAGCCACATAAGCTGGCTCTATTCTGCCCTGCAGTTATCTTCTCATTTTCCGTTCTGTTTCTTTTACCCCCAAATTTTGTTGGCTAACCCCATGGAATCAATGGGTGGTCAACTCCAACTCCAGACAGACTGGAGTTGAAGGGCTGTCAGGTCTGGTGTGGGACAGCTATTCCTGCTTCTTTGTAATCCAACCTCCAGCCCTGCAAGCCTCTGGTCTGAAATGACATACATAGAATACATTTATTCACCCACATTTCCAAGTGACCAGAAAGTCTAAGCTCTTTGAGGACAAGAACTAGTCAGTCACCTTTTATCTCTATATCCTCTGGCTTAGCAGTGTCTGGCCCAGTGTGGGACCTCAATAATTTCCTGTTGAATTTCTATATATTGCATGATTATCCATTCTTCTCCTTGATTATTACTATCTTTTCTTGCTGAATTCCTGGACCTAGTTCAGCCAAGGAGACTTGAAATGAATTTTGACTGAGACCCATCTCATCATCATTATACACTGCCATATTTTATTCTCAGAAACAATATAATCCAAGGGTGACAGATGGACTAAGAGGCAGTCAAGCCCAGCTAAAAGCCCAGATGCTATGACTAATGTTTCCCCCTTTGCTGAGACCTTTCCCTCCTACTCCCTTCTGCAATGCACTGAATCACGTGACACAAACACATCCTCATAGTAACCTCCATCTGTGGATGGACTTTACCATACAAGTAGCGGTCATTTTGTAAACTTCAATATCTTAGCACCTTATACTAACTTTTAAGTCTTAACTAGGCTTTATAGCTTAATCAGCAAAATGAAAATGAAATAATTAAAACATCAATAGGATCTTTGCAGTTTCACACTAATTGCCAAAAACTTTTCTCTCTTTCAAGGTGGAGAATTTCAGAAAAGAGAGAAAATATAGAAGCCTCTGGATTCCAGGGGTCTTTCTAACTAACATTCCCACTGACTCACATCCTGAAACTAGATCAAACTCTTCACCTCCTTCACCCAAATCACTGAGTTGATACAATCCAGGAGGGTTTATGAATTGTTGTTTTAAGAGAGAGCTGAAAGAAAAAAGATTAACCACTTCATCTAACTCCACTATCAACAATGTAATACCTAAATTGTAATGCCAGAAGTCCAATTCTCACTAACTAAAGTAGAAATTAGAGAGTTTTGGAAGGAAAGAAGGCGAATTCTTAAGGCCAAAGGGGTGCTGAAGGACAAGATTTGGGCAATGGCAGGACCCAAGGGAACATAGCTGAGACGTGCTACTTCCAGACTTTGGACACAGTGGGGCTGCACCTGCCTCTGACACTAGGTGAAAGCCTGTAGCCTCCCCAGCCAGAGCAATCACCCCAGTGTCTCTCATCTCACCTTAACACCGACAATGTGCATAGTGCCTTGTGTGTGTGAGTGTAAAGGAGAAAGCATAGGAACAAACGCATCCATTCAAGCGAAATTTTACAGCAAATATATAAACAGATCATTACCATGTGCTGTCATTCTGCCCCAAGCAAGCTTTACATCTCAGATTTCACGCTGTTCTTTGTCATTGTTCAAGACAGAGAGATAGGGCTCAGACTTCATGTAAACACCAGCAGTGGGACATCATCTCTAAGCACACCAATAGGGTAAGGAGACCATGGCCCTCTTGGCCACCACTGAGCTCTTCTCAAACCTGCACTAACCAGATCCAAGAGAGAACCTGAGCCCGCTTCCCAGATGGGCCCCTCTGTTACGATCCTTAATCATCAGATATTGGGGATGCAGGACAAGGCTGGCTGGAATCAGTGACTGGGCACCTCACTGGGCCCATCACAGCAGCAATGTTCCCCCGTGCTGATATGCCTTTTCCTGGGCATAGATGGCATCCTTGCAGCAGCAGGCATGAGAGAATCACCCATGATTGAGAATATGTAAAACCTGAATGAGAATGTGTAGAAACAAGTTCAAACAAGAACAAGGTTTCAGGCCTTCAAGGTCAATGATGGACCCCAAATGGAGAGTTGTAGAGGGAAAAGAATGGCTGCTATGACCGTGAACAATTGCTAACTTAGGTCCTACTCTTTGTGACCCCATGGATCATAGCCGCCAGGCTCCTCTGTCTATGGGATCTCCCAGGCAGGAGTACTGGACTGGGTTGTCATTTCCTCCCCCAAGGCATCTTCCTGACCCAGGGAACAGAACCCACATGTTCTCTATCTCCTGCACTGGCAAGCAGATTCTTTACCACTGAGTCACCTGGAGGACCTGGGACAGTGGACAGAGAAGAGGGAGTAAATTCAGGTGAATACAGCATAGCAGAGAAGCACTGGGTGCAGAAAAGTAAAAGATTTGGAATCAGAACTTTTCTCCCCACCTTGTGGCTCAGGCTGAGATCTCTGTGTTTCAAAATGAGGGAGGGTGATGCTTGTTCCTACTTGGCTGCCCTTGTCTAGCATGACCTTGGCAGCAGTCTCAACTGACACTTATGTCTGGACAACCTAATGTCACTGACAAATAGGATCTCAGTGACACAGACCTGCTTGGCAAAGAGACCATCAGCGCCTCTAAACTTTATCCATTGGGAGGCTGTGTAGGAAAACAAAAGCGAGTCTTTTGGCTTGCTAAAACCATCTGACACATTTCCCAGATTTTGAAGGTCAATTCAGCTGAAATCTGAGCATCTAAGATTTGAAGTGTTGAGTTAAAACAGCCTGGATATATACAAGATGACTCATATGCCAGCCGAATCAACTATCAACCCTGTGATTTTTCGACTAGATAATCCAAATGGTTTCTGAAAACTTGTAAAGGAATGGCTTCTGTTTTAAAACCTTTGGGCTGCCGAGTAATGTTACATTGGAAAAGAGCCTCTTAGGTTGCCAAACACCAAGTTCATCTCAAGACTCAATTTCTTAACAGATTTTCCTCCTTCAGAAGGTGAACAGTCCTAAATGATTTTGTTTTAAATGTCACTTTATTTTATTTTAGGGTTATCCTAATTTATTAGCCTTGCACAATTCCTTTTATAAAGGGCAAAGTGCTATGACTACACAAAGGAGGCATTAGAGCCCCTTTGACTATCAGGCCATAACTTGAGATGCAGTTAGAAAATTGCAAGCAAAAGAAATGAAAGAGACACAGATGAAAAGTACTGGCCAGAGAAAGCCTCCCTATTTTTGTTTTGTTTTGTTTGTTTGTTTCTTCTTTTTTTGGCCACGCCACTTGGCTGTAGAATCTTAGTTCCTTGACCAGGGATAGAACCTGTGCCCTCTGCAGTGGAAGCATGGAGTCTTAACCACTGGAACACCAGGGAAGTCCCAAGACTTCCTAGAATTGATCTTGGAGTGTTTTCCACTGTGCCATCTGAAATTGCTCAGGAAATCCTTCTTTTGAAATGCTTAGCTGCCCAGTGGATCCAATGTTTAAATTCTTCCCTGCTGGAATTTTCCTGAGCAAGATTTATCCAGATTCATCTAGGAATCTATGCTAGATTAATGCCAATTTTTACCTCCTTATTATCTGCTTGTTCTTGATATCTGAGTGTGCAGGGCTAAGTTGGGTTCTTACGTGTTCATAGGGCCTTTTTTCTTTTTTTAAGAACATGTCTTTCAGTTTTCAATTACATATTTGGTCATTATCTCTGCCCTTGGACTGAAAGCTCTCTGACTGCAGGAAACCTATCCATTTTGTTCACCACTTACATAGGTTCAGTAGCACTCCTATAACAAAGTACCACAAATTGGGTGGCTTAAGCAATAGGAATTTATTGTCTCAGAGTTCTGAGGCTAGAAATCCCAAATCAAGGTGTTGGCAAGTTTGGTTCCTTCAGAGGGCTGAGAGGGGAACATCTGTCCTAGGCCTCTTTTCTGGGCTGATCAGTGACCATTTTTACGTTCACGTGAGGTTCTCCGTGCCTCTTTATGTCATCTTCCCTCTGTGTGTCTCCCTGTGTCTAAATTTTCCCTTTTTTATAAAGACTAGTTAAAGCCTTTGACTGTGTGGATCACAATAAACTGTGGAAAATTCTTCAAGAGATGGGAATACCAGACCACCTGACCTGCCTCTGGAGAAACTTGTATGCAGGTCAGGAAGCAACAGTTAGAACTGGACATGGAACAATAGACTGGTTCCAAATAGGAAAAAGAGTGCGTCAAGGCTATATATTGTCACCCTGCTTATTTAACTTCTATGCAGAGTACATCATGAGAAACGCTGGACTGGAAGAAATGCAAGCTGGAATCAAGATTGCTGGGAGAAATATCAATAACCTCAGATAGGCAGATGACACCACCTTTATGGCAGAAAGTGAAGAGGAGCTAAAAAGCCTCTTGATGAAAGTGAAAGAGGAGACTGAAAAAGTTGGCTTAAAGCTCAACATTCAGAAAACAAAGATCATGGCATCCAGTCCCATCACTTCATGGGAAATAGATGGGCAAACAGTGGAAACAGTGTCAGATCTTATTTTGGGGGGGCTCCAAAATCACTGCAGATGGTGACTGCAGCTGTGAAATTAAAAGACACTAACTCCTTGGAAGAAAAGTTATGACCAACCTAAATAGTATATTCAAAAGCAGAGACATTACTTTACCAACTAAGGTCCGTCTAGTCAAGGCTATGGTTTTTCCAGTGGTCATGTATGGATATGAGAGTTGGACTGTGAAGAAGGCTGAGTGCTGAAGAACTGATGCTTTTGAACTGTGGTGTTGGAGAAGACTCTTGAGAGTCCCTTGGACTGCAAGAAGATCCAACCAGTCCATTCTGAAGGAGATCAATCCTGGGGTTTCTTTGGAAGGAATGATGCTAAGGCTGAAACTCCAGTACTTTGGCCACCTCATGCGAAGAGTTGACTCATTGGAAAAGACTCTGATGCTGGGAGGGATTGGGGGCAGGAGGAGAAGGGGATGACAAAGGATGAGATGGCTGGATGGCATCACGGACTCGATGGACATGAGCCTGAGTGAACTCTGGGAGATGGTGATGGACAGGGAGGCCTGGCGTGCTGCGATTCATGGGGTCACAAAGAGTCAGACACAACTGAGTGACTGAACTGAACTGAACAGTGGGTTAGAATCCATTCTAATAACCTCACCTTCAGTTCATTACCTCTAGAAGGATGGCTACGTTCTAAGGTACTGGATGTTACTTCCAGTGTTGGGTCATGAAAGGCAGTGACTTGCATCTTGTGTGCCCTCTTTTGCTTTCTCACTTGTTGCTTTGATAAAATTCAATAGCCATGACGTGCATGGCCCTTCGGAGACATCCACTTGGCCAGGATTAGGAGTGGCCCTTGTTCAAAAGCCATTGAGGAGCTGAGGCCCTCTGTTCATCAGCCACATGAGTGAGCCTGGAAGTGGGTCATGCTCCAGTCAAACCTTAGAAGCAGGGCAGCCATGGCTGCCACCTTGATTGCAACTTTGTGAGAGATCCTGAGCTGGAGGATCCAGCTAAGAGATGCCTGGATTCCTGACTTACAGAGACTGTAAGATAATAATGTCATTATGGGTAAATATAATAAGAGATAATTAATATACCTTGCACATGTATTTTGCTCATTAGGTAGATGGCAGAAAGTGAAGAGAAACTAAAAAGTCTCTTGATGAAAGTGAAAGAGGAGAGTGAAAAAGTGGCTTAAAGCTCAACATTCAGAAAATGAAGATCATGGCATCTAGTCCCATCACTTCATGGGAAATAGACGGGAAAACAGTGGAAACAGTGCCAGACTTTATTTTTGGGGGGCTCCAAAATCACTGCAGATGGTGACTGTATCCATGAAATTAAAAGATGCTTACTCCTTGGAAGGAAAGTTATGACCAACCTAGATAGCATATTCAAAAGCAGAGACATTACTTTGCCAACAAAAGTCCATCTAGTCAAGGCTATGGTTTTTCCAGTGGTCATGTATGAATGTGAGAGTTGGACTGTGAGCGCCGAAGAATTGATGCTTTTGAACTGTGGTGTTGGAGAAGACTCTTGAGAGTCCCTTGGACTGCAAGGAGGTCCAACCATTCCATCCTGAAGGAGATCAGTCCTGGGTGTTCATTAGAAGGACTGATGCTAAAGCTGAAACTCCAGTACTTTGGCCACCTCATGTGAAGAGTTGACTCATTGGAAAAGACTCTGATGCTGGGAGGGATTGGGGTCAGGAGGACAAGGGGATGACAGAGGATGAGATGGCTGGATGGCATCACCGACTCGATGGATGTGAGTCTGAGTGACCTTCAGGAGTTAGTGATGGACAGGGAGGCTTAGCATGCTGCAGTTCATGAGGTCGCAAAGAGTCAGACATGACTGAGCAACTGAACTGAACTGAACTGAACTGAACTAATTAGTTGAATTGGAATTTCAGAGGATAATTTCTTTCACAATTTATTTTGATAGCAACTAACTTACAGAAGTATGATGTTGAAAAAGAAGGTCTGTTCCTCTGAATTTAGCAGTCTAAAACCTTATCCTCATTTACTCCCATCTCTGTTAGTACATCAGTCATTCTGTTTGCTTATGATGTAATCTCTTCTTGGGTTTATCTGCTCAAAGGATACCCTACCGTTTGCTACAAATTCATTTATCTTTGTCATTTTTCCAAGCCTTAGAATTAAAGTTCAAGACAATGTCAGATCCACTAATTATTCCACCTTATGTTCTGATAGCATAATCTCTGATAGGTTGAATCATATAACATTGTCCATATTCAATTTTTTCTGATATACAAAGATGGTCATTTTATGTGGTTCAACTAAACACCTCTCTGATACTGCTTACTGCTCTGTGTTGTCTTTCTTTTTCCTATGCCAGTCACCTTTAGATGCTCCTGCTGCTGCTAAGTCGCTTCAGTCGTGTCTGACTCTGTGTGACCCCATAGACAGCAGTCCACCAGGCTCTGCCATCCCTAGGATTCTCCAGGCAAGAACACTGGAGTGGGGTGCCATTGCCTTCTCCGCCTTTAGATGCTAGCAGATATATATAGGTAACAGTGATTTGTTCATGCTTGTACCCTGACATGTTGTCCAGTGGCTGACATGACAGACATCGATAAATATCATCAGAAGTGAATTGTTGGTTGATTTACATTGTTTTACAAAGTAATAATTTATCAATTCAATATATACATTTTCAAAGAATCTATGTATCAGGGCTGGGAAAGGTGCCAGAGTTATAGAGATAAATCTGTATTCATGACCCTGAACTGTCTACTGTATAACAGATAAATAAATAGAAAATTACAATTCCATATGGAAAGAGCTTAAATATAAGTATTAATAATAATAAAATTCACAAACAGAGCTAATTATACTTATAGTAGAAAAATTTCCTAATGGAGGTGTATTCAGAGCTAGCAGAGAAGTGAACAATAGTGTATGTTCTGGACTCAGCCAGGCATGGATTTCTAAGTCCCAGGATCTTAAGAATATGACTGTATTTAGTTACCTTTGTTGCATAACAAATTATCGCAAACTTAGTGCCTTAAAACAACAAATATTTATTATCTCACTGTTTCTGTGAATCAAGAATCTGAACATATCTTAGAGGGGTCTTTTGTCTCAGGGTCTCTCACAAGCTGCAGTTCAGTTATTAGCAGGGCAGTGGTCTCATCTGAAAGATCATCTGGGAAAGAATTTGCTTCCAAGCTCGCTTGCATAGTTGCTAAGGATTCCGTTCCTTTTGAATTATTGGACTGAGTGTCTCAATTTCTAGTTGGATTTTTTGGTTGGAGGTTCTGCCAGTCCCTGACCAAGTGAACGTTCCCAATATGGCAACTTAATTTATCAAAACCCGTGAGGAAGAGAATCTGCTAACAAGACAGAAGTTAAACATCTCTATAATATAATGGTAAAATTGATATCTCATTATCTGTGCCATATTCTATTGGTTAGAAGTAAGTCATTAGACCAGCCCACATTCAAGTGGTATGAATATCAGGAAGTGGAGACCATTGTGGGCCATTTGGGAATCAACCCACTATAGTGACTTAACCTCTCTAAGCGTCAGTCTATAATGTGAGAATTAAGAGTAGTTCTAATTTCATCAGGGGCTTGCCTGGTGGCTCAGATGGCAAAGAATCTGATTACAATGCAGGAGATCCAGCTTTGATCCCTGAGTTACAGAGGTCCCCTGGAGAAGGGAATGGCTACCTACTGCAGTATTTCTTTCCTGGAGAATTTCAAGGACAGAGGAGCCTGGCAAGCTACAGTCCATGAGATCACAGAATTGGACACAACTGAGCAACTAACACACTTATACACACTAACTTCATACAGTTGTTCTGGGAATTATGCAAGATGATGTATATAAAGTGCTTGGGCTAGGTAAGTAACAAATGTGACCTTTATTATGATCAGTTTTATTCTGAAGGCTTAACAGTCTTCCATCCAGAAAAGGGGACAAGGATATTCCTGGCAGAGGGAAGAACATGGATAAAGGCATAGGAGGGTGTTGGGACCTAGTGTACTCAAAGAAAATGAGAGGTTCATATGTTGGAGGGTAGGCTGTATAGGGGCTGAGGAGAACAGGAGAGGAGGCAGGGTGCCCTGGAATATACTAGAGATATTTCTTGGTCACTGGAGATGTCAGGAGGCTGAAACTTGCATCATTTAAAAAATATCACTTAGAGCTTACTTACAAAACAGAAACATACTCACAGACTAAGAGAATGAACTCATGGTTGCACAGGACATGGCAGGAAGAGAGAGTCAAGTATAGTGGGAAGGTATAGTTAGGGAGTTTAGGGTTGACTTGTACACACTGCCTTATTTAAAATGGATAACCAATGAGGACCTACTAGATAGCACAGGGAACTCTGCACAGTGTTACATGGCAGCCTGGATGGGAGATTCTGGGGGAGAATAGATGCATGTGTATGTATGGCTGATCCCTTCACTGTTCACCTGAAACTGTCACAACATTGATCGCTGGCTATAGCCCAATACAAGATAAAAAGTTTTTAAAAAATTAACAAAAAATGAAAATTAAAAATATAATTAAAAAATATCCCTGTACACACTAGCTTTTTAAGTAAGTAAGTTTATCAAGCAGATATATCTCTTGCTCTGGCCCTTTAATAAACTATATATATATATATATTTTTTTTTATGGCATGCATACTAAGTCTGACTCCGTGTGAACTTATGGACTGTAGCCTGCCAGGCTCCTCTGTCCATGGGATTTTTCCAGGCAAGAATACTAGAGTGGGTTGCCATGACTTCCTCCAGGGGATCTTCCTGATCCAGGGGTCAAATCTGCGTTTCCTGTGTCTCCTGCATTGGCGGGCAGGGTTTGCTTTTTTTTTTTTCTACTAGTGCCACTAGGGCAGGTATGTGTATAGATACATATGAAAGTGGAAGTGAAAGTCACTCTGTCGTATCTGACTCTTTGCAACCTCAAGGACTATACAGTCCATGGAATTCTCTAGGCCAGAATACTGCAGTGGGCAGCCTTTCCCTTCTCCAAGGGATCTTCCCAACTCAGAGATGGAACCCAGGTCTCCTGCATTGCAGGTGGATTCTTTACTAGCTGAGCCACAAGGGAAGCCCTATATGCCGTAATAAGACTCAACTAGACAAAAACAATACTTTCCTTAAGTTATGGGCAGAAGCAACTGTTTCTATAAATGCAAATGTCATGAGAGGTGAGAGGAGGAGGAGGAAGCAAGGCATGACAGTGCCCTTCTCCCATTTGGGAAAGGATTGGTAAGGGACACAAGGTTTCAGGTAGCTTCTAAAAGGAAGAAACATTACTGAAAGAGCGGCTAAGGAGGGGCATGGGGACACATTGAAGATGGAATAAGGCAGCCTGAAGCAGAAACAGGAGTCATTAAAAAGAAAACACACATTGTCTCTAAGGAGGACATCTCAGAAATGGTGACAGCCAGTCATGGCTTTAGGCTTGGATCAGACTGAAGCCTGGAGTGGCGTGCCCGCCGGCTCTGTTTCACAGGCGTTGGTGCCATGCCACTCCCCTGGCCCGCCTCTGCCTTGTGGACCAGAGCTGTGGCTGTGGGGTCAGTTCCCAGCAAACCCAGGGCTCCCTTCTGCAGCACGGCCACACCTCTTGACCTTCATCTCAGGGTCTGGAGGGCAGGCACATCCAGGGTGCAGGGAATGTTCACACCACAGGCACTGCCCCTCAGCCAGGGAAGGGCAGTGTCCCAGCTGCCTCTCCTTTGAGGAACAATTAGGTAGGGGAGTCTTCTACCTAGATCCTCGTATGGTCTCTAGCATGAGGGAACCTCTGTGATCCTCAGTGGCCAGCTCTATAAGAGGCTCTTTAATGTATTAAAAAAAAATTGCATTGTATGCTTTGAGTGGGTGAATTGTATATGTGTGTGTATTTGTTCAGTTGCTTCAGTTGTGGCCAACCCTTTGTGAACCTATGGACTGTAGCCACCAGGCTCCTATGTCCATGGAATTCTTCAGGCAATAATACTGGAGTGGATTGTCATTCCTTCCCCCAGGGGATCTTCCTGACTTAGGGATCCAACTCACTTCTGCATTTCCTACATTGGGAGGTGGATTTTTTTTTTTTTTTTTTAAACCACTAAGTTGATGTGGAGTGGGAGGTGGGGGCGGGGGGTTCAAGATTGGAAACTCATGTATACCTGAGATGAAAAAATTAAAATTAAAATTAAAAAAAAAAAAAATAAACCACTAGCACTATCTGGAAAGCCTGGATGAATTGTATGGTATTCACTTAAGAATATAAGGAAAACAAGCTTCTCTTTATATGTCTCAGTTATATCACAAAACAAACAAACAAACAAAACCCCTTTATGGGTTTTCCCTGCTTCATACTCCTACTTCCTGGGATAACTTCCCAAATAAACTACCTGGACCCAAGTCCCATTTAGGCTCTGATTTAGGAAAAAATAAACTACAACAGGCCCCAGGTAATTGCTCACCGAATCCCATTTTTTAGTTCCTCCACTGACATCCGTTGAGTGGTGGCAACTTCTACAGTAGAAATATTACCAAGAAATATGTTCATCTCACCCTTTGATGTCTACCGGATAGGGCCTCCAAAGCTTTGCCTCTGCGTCACCTAAGGATTTTAACTCTTTGTTCCAGCCACTAGGAAACATCATTCAATCTGTGGCTTGACTAACACAATTCAGTAGGATTTTATAGCATGTAGATCTGGGTTCTATTCTTATCTTTCAGTCTTGTTATATTCAATTTTACTTTTTATTCAGTCCTGATTTTGTGTGTGTGTGTTTAATAATTGTATCCTATGTATTTATCATAACTAGCCTCAAATCTTATATGGAGAAAAATGGAGCATGGTTAAGTTAAACAATACTTTTGTCATATACCCTTTAATGAACTGTTCAATTCCTCAAAAAATATCATAACTATAAATTGTAAATTATAAGAGTATTGCATATTAGTTGTTAAAAAGATGATGAATATATAAGAGTAGAAAAAAAAGATTTTCCAAAATCTCATCGGCCAGATATAAACCAAAATGTATCAGTGATTATGTATGTCTAATATTTTTCCTATACATATATTATTTACCAAAATTATTTCATTAATTCACTTCATTTCCTTCCCTTTAAACTTAATATTATATTTGAAAAATATTCTCTGCTGCTGCTGCTGCTGCTACTGCTGCTAAGTCTCTCCAGTCGTGTCCGACTCTGTGCGACCCCATAGACGGCAGCCCACCAGGCTTCCCCATCCCTGAGATTCTCCAGGCAAGAACACTGGAGTGGGTTGCCATTTCCTTCTCCAATGTATGAAAGTGAAAAGGGAAAGTGAAGTCGCTCAGTCATGTCCGACTAGTAGCGACCCCATGGACTGCAGCCCACCAGGCTCCTCCATCCATGGGATTTTCCAGGCAAGAGTACTGGAGTGGGGTGCCATTGCCTTCTCCGATTCCTCTCTATGTCTATAAAAGGTTTTCAAAAATGACTTTTATGTCTGCAAACCATATATGTCATAATTTATTTAACCATTTTCTTCTTTTGGAAATTTTGTTATCTTCAAAGCATTCATTCTTAGAATGATGTGATGAAAATCCTTGTATATATACCTTTATATATGTTACTGTTTATGTCCTTGGGATAAATTATTAAAAGAAGCATTACTGAACCACAGTATACAAATAATTTTATTTAAAAATCCATTACCATTTATATTCTTGCTGGCAATGTAGAAGTATGTCCATTTCTCAACCTCTCACCAACACTGGGTTCTATCTTTTTAAAAAATGTCTACTTGATAATATAATGCTCAAGGTTAAACAGCCAACTAAAGAGAGTGGACACAGCTGCAAGTCACTTTGTTTCTCTTAAAGCAATACTTCCCCATAAAATCTTCAACTTCTATTCAAAAGCAAAAATATTCTATCGAATAAATATGTATTCACCATCTCCTTGTGTAAACAAAGTCTTTAATTTTCAGTTCTTTCAGCCAATATCAGCTTAATGAAGTTTCTTGACTCACATACATAAGAAGTAAGACTTTGCCATGTGCCTGGGAGGTTCAACATTACAACCACAACCAGTAAAAAGAAAAGTCACAGCCACATGTTTTGGTGCAAAGCTACCATTTATCAGACACTGCTGTCAATTAGTGTTTCTGAGAGATCTAGAAGTGTGCACCGTCCCTAGGAGGTAGGACATATGGAAAGTTCCTCTGGAGTGTCAATTTTGAAATGAATTCCAATTCCAAGGTCATCACTCCAGCTAGACTCTTCTTCCAGGATGGTAATTCCACAGAGATTCTCATAGTCTGTATATAACTGCCCCTCATGGAGTGTGAGAAATTGAGATGAAAATAAATCTCCTTCTTTGAGGTCTAGTCACTTGGAAAAAAATTAACTTTAGCAGGTGGTTTTGATATCTTCAAGATCCTGGCTTTAAGGTGACCCACAAAAGGAAAAAATTCACTTGAATTAAATTGTTGCAGAAATAAGAAATCCCCTTACTCCCACCCCCAACTGGGGCAGTTAAGTGACTCTCTGGCAAGGTTTCCTTTAGAAACCCAGAGCACATTTTGTGCTAATTGTTCCTGGCCAAGAGGTAAGAGATGACTGGCAGGGGTTGGCCTTTAGGCTGAATCTCATTGCCTTCTTCTCAGAGATCCACCATTTTATTTTTCTTTTATGCTTCAAACTTTGGATTCTCCCTTAAGAAGAAAAGATGGAGATCAGGTCAGATTTCCTGCACAGAAGCTCAGAGGCAAGGGTTTTTCCTCTTACACAGGCCATCTGATACACTGGCAGATATGGAATCCATTCCTGCTCCAATATCCTAAATCCCAGAATCCTCTCTCCTCACATTTGCACTCTAGGAACAGTCAGATTTCCTGCACATCTCACCCCACTGCATGAGGGTTCATATGTGTGTGTGTGACAGAGTGAGCGTGCACACAGACACATAAAGACATGTGCATATATACAGACATGCAGAACTGCTCAGCAGTTCCTTTTTCCATGCCTTTTTGCGTAGGAACTTCTTGTTTAGTTTTCCTGAAATTCGGTTCATTTTTCATTCTTATTTCTTCTAATTTGTTTAGCATCATTTTAATGGGGCAACTAAGGCAATTTAACAGATGCTTCACCATCCCTTTGGTTTGTGTATCGTATCCTTCAAAAATGAAGAAAATTCACATTACTCAATGTCCACCCATGATATAAATAAATGTTTTATATGTAGCAAAGGCAAGCTCCAAGTTAAATTAGCCCATTTTAAAACTTTACAGAAGATATTTTGATTTTCTTATATTCCTGAGAGAGAGATTAAGGGAATAAAAATCTCCACCCTTCTACCAAGTAGAAAAAAATAGCACTTTTGGACACAATTTGGGTTCAGAGAAAGGGTGAAAAAATGTAAGTAAACAAACATGTCGCCATATATTTTCATATCCCACCTTGTTGCTAGAAGGATTTATCACTGAGGAGAAGAAAACACACCAGAACTGTGGTAATTTTCACCTCAATTCACTGGAGGCAAAAGGAAAAACCTAAGCCTCCATATGGGTTTGGGTTATTAGGACTTTATCTCAACCATTCCCCAAGATTATGAGTAGAAGTTCAAGGAAATTTAAGAAAGAAAGCAACCAAGTTAAGACTATGTATGCTAAAGCTAATTTATTTTTGGCTTGGGATTCACTATAGCACAGAACAACTTCCTCTTGAGTCCCCCAAGGTTTGCCCATGAAGGAGCCCATGTTCCACTCTGGGAAAGAAAGAACATGTACTCTTCAGCATGTTTTTCACATCATGAAACAGGCAGACTTTAGAGCAGGGGCCTCAAACAGCCAACAGAACTAAGTGAGGCTGTGAGTCAAGAGGAGTCCTGAGTCAATAGCAGAGAGGCTGGTCCTGCCAGTAGGTGTTACTTTAGCCATTAATCCGGGGCTCTCCATGGATGGAGGATGGTCCCCTCCTGCCAAGAAACACACAACAAAACTCCAAACCAAACTGAAATCTGCCAGTCTGCAAGTCTCCTCTGAAGGCAGAGTTGGGCCCCTAAGACAGAATGCAGAACTTGCCTGAGAGGGCTGACAGCAGCCCTGCCCAACCCGGATAGAACAGAGAGCCTTCTGGTCGCCATTGCAGGCCACTCCACTTCATCATTCAAAGTGGCTTTGGGCATTAGGATTAGTATGATTTAATGCAATCACAACAATAACCATCCTCACCTACTGTCTGAGGCCATGAGAGCCCATCCAGCACTGTTTATTAGCTTTGGCTTCATTCACCATGATTAAGTTCTTTTCAAGCAAGCTTTTCCTGTCCTCTCTTGGTTTTACTTCTTTCCAAAGGAGCTTTACACTCTAGCTTGAGGATCCAAATTCCCCTAGTTTCCCTACATAAAGCACGTGCTTTATGAATTCAAAGGCATCAGGAGCAAGCGGAAACTTCCTTACTGACTGGCAGAGATTTCCGTGTTGAAAATGGGTCTGAGGATCTGATTCCAGCACAGATTTGTTACTTTCTTATAGTTCTTGAGCCTACCATTACAGCAAAAGGACCTCCTGGCCAGCAGGGGGTGATGCAATTTGTCCCTGTTAGGACAACTGCCTTGTGGATTATTGGTAAGTTGCTTTCTGGTTTTTGGACTCAGATGTATAACTCTGACGTCATCGTCCCTGACTCTCCTTTTCTTTTTTCTTGTGGTTAGAGATAAAAAGTGGAAGTGTCCTCAGAAATCATTTAATCTAAGATTAGATAACATTTTTCTGTAAAGGGTCAGACAGTAAGTATTTTATGCTTTGCAGGTCCTACAGTCTTTTTTGTAACTATTCAGTTCTGCTATTGTAGCTGAAAAACCAGAACATGTAAACAATGGGTGTGGCTGTGTTCTAAGAAAGCTGTATTTACAAAAACTAGCAGTAACCAGGACCCCCTGGAGACACGGACTCCTTATCAATTAATGTCTTCATTTTTTTTTTCTTTTTTCTTACTCCTAAAAAACAGAATGCCAGCAAGGACTACTGATTTGCACAAGCTCACATGTGCTTAGTCACTCAGTCATGTCCAACTCTTTGCGACCCTATGGACTTGAGCCTGCCAGGCTCCTCTGTCCATGAGGATTCTCCAGGGGAGAACACTGGAGTGGGTCACCATGCCTTTGTCCAGGGGATCTTCCCAACTCAGGGATCAAACCCAGGTCTCCCACATTGCAGGTGGATTCTTTGCCAACTGAGCCACCAGGGAAGCTGGTACAAGCTCATATGCATAGTTAACTATAAGGTGGAGGAGGACTCAAGGTTTCTGGGTCTCTTTTTCAGAACTCTTTGTCCTCTGCACTACGTCCTATAGTGAGAGCTTACCCCAAAGGTCCAAAACTATCTCTTAGCTGTGACTGGCTAAGATCAATCAAACATGCAGTAGCTAAAAGGCACTTTATTACCTATCAACACAAAAGTGTGAGAATATGATGCTATAAATACTCACTTCCTTGATTCGGTCCTCTGGAATTTGGGTTTGTTCAGCCTCTGACTTCACATTCAAAAAACTAAGATCATGGGATCCAGTCCCATCATTTCATGGAAAATAGATGGGGAAACAGTGACAGACTTTTTTTTTTGGCTTCAAAATCACTACAGATGGTGACTGAAGCCATGAAATTAAAAGATGCTTGCTCCTTGAAAGAAAAGCTATGACCAACATAGACAGTGTATTAAAAAGCAGAGAGATTACTTTGCCAACAAAGGTCTATCTAGTCAAAGCTATGGTTTTTCCAGTAGTCATGTATGGATGTGAGAGCTGAACTATAAAGAAAGCTGAGTGCCAAAGAATGGATGCCTTTGAACTGTGGTATTGGAGAAGACTCTTGAGAGTCCCTTGGACTGCAAGGAGATCCAACCAGTCCATCCTAAAGGAGATCAGTGCTGAGTGTTCACTGAAAGGACTGATGTTGAAGCTGAAACTCCAACAATTTGGCCATCTGATGCAAATAACTGACACATTGGAAAAGATCCTGATGCTGGGAAAGATTGAAGGCAGGAGGAGAAGGGGAGGACAAAAGATGAGATGATTGGATGGCATCACCGACTCAATGGACATGAGTTTGAGTAAACTCAGGGAGTTGGTGATGGACAGGGAAGCCTGGCATGCTGTAGTCCATGGGGTTGCAAAGAGTCGGACACGACTGAGCAACTGAACTGAACTGAATTGAACTGACTTCATAGTTGGAAAAAGCTGTTCTGGGTCTAATTCCTGTACAGATCTGGTACCTTTCTTGTAGTCCATGAACCCACAGTCCATTTAACTGTGATCATCAGTTCGTCATTTATTCCTTCAAATTTTATGCCTGGTCACAAGAGGACAAAGTGAGAGAGGATGGGATAAATCCAACTCCCCATCACTGGAAAACAATGGAAAGAACATGCTGCCCTTTCAAATTGCTTTGAAAATAAATTAATTTGCCCCATTGGTGGATGAGTACCATTGTTTGGGCATTGATAAAATGCTCTTTGGGAGGTACCATGATGAAGCAGAACTTCTTGTCAAATTCCCATGTTAAGTTGCATGTGTTGAACTACTTAACCTCTCAGTGACTCAGTTTCCAGAGGTGGACAGCAGGAAGAATGAGATTTTTCCCTGATAAGGGTTCTTGTTCAGATTATGCATAAGGCAATGATGTAATTTATTGTCCGAACCAGGACACCTCTGAAAGTGAGACATTTTCCAGTTCAAAACGGCAACCCACTCCAGTACTCTTGCCTAGAAAATCCCATGGACAGAAGAGCTTTGTGCAGGCTACTGTCCATGGGGTTGCAAAGAGTAGGGCATGACTGAGCGATTTCACTTTCACTTTTAACTTTCACCCTAAATCCGTAGGTAAAATCTCAGATTTGGTATATGGCCACCTGAGCTATACAATATAGTGAAAAGTGAAAGTGTCAGTCCCTCAGTCAAGTCCCACTCTTTGTGAACCCAAGGACTATAACCCACCAGGCTCCTCTGTCCGTGGGATTCTCCAGCCAAGAATACTGTAGTGGGTAGCCATGCCCTCCTCCAGGGGATCTTCCCAACCCAAGGATCAAACCCAGGTCTCCTCCATAGGTGCCTGACAAACCTTCATTTTCTTTCTCTTCCTTTTTCTCAAGGATTCAAGCAAATCTACATAAATATCCTTCTCTTCCAGTGGTCATGTATGGATGTTAGAGTTGGACTATAAAGAAAGCTGAGCGCAGTAGAATTGAACTGTGGTGCTGGAGAAGACTCTTGAGAGTCCTTTGGACTGCAAGGAGATCCCACCAGTCCATCCTAAAGGAGATCAGTTCTGGGTGTTCACTGGAAGGACTTATGCTGAAGCTGAAACTCCAATACTTTGGCCACCTCATGCGAAGAGCTGACTCATTTGAAAAGACCCTGATGCTGGGGAAGATTGAGGGCAGGAGGAGAAGGGGACGACAGAGGATAAGATGGTTGGATGGCATCACTGACTCAATGGACATGGGTTTGGGTGGACTTCGGGAGTTGGTGATGGACAGGGAGGCCTGGTGTGCTGCGGTTCATGCGGTCGTAAAGAGTCAGACATGACTGAGCAATTGAACTGAACTGAACTGAATTTCCATTTGTAAAAGCAATGTAAAGCACTCTGACTGGGTAGGGCAGCCCCCATTTAACAGCTCTATAGAGCACTTCCCCTCTGCCATCCCTTTCATAAGACTGTAGAAAACCACTCTGAGTGTAGAAAAAACACTCTGTCTTGTGTGTTCCACTGCCCTTCCAACCTCGCTGTGACACCAACAGGGCCCGATGGGGGCAAAAGGAGATGGCATTCACTATTCTGCCCAAAGCACAGATGGTCATTTGAAACAACAGCATTTCTCTTTGGGAAGAAGGAACCCTGTGCCATGAATACGACACTTATGAAAGCAAGAGAACTGAATGCTTGGATGTGGCAGAGGGCCGTGTGGGGGTTTCTGATCGGTCCCACCCATGTACACTACATGAACTCACTTAGAAATAATACAGCCTCTGTGCTCTCTCAGTCTCGTATTTGTCTTAAACTCAGGCCCACCAAATTGTGCCAAATTATGTGTTGTTCAACTTGCGCTGCCTGGAGAACACTAAGCTCATTTTGTGAGTTAACTGTGCTGTATTTATAAGACTTCAGCATTACAACCAGGAGTTATCGACAGAGAAAGGGAAATAAACAGATAATTTTTTAAAAGTTGAAACTACCCCCATTTTCTCCTTCAAGCTTGAACCAAGGTTAAATTCGTTTGGGTCCCTGGGTGACATTTACACACATGTGTACTCATGGGCAGCCTCATAGTATACAGTGCTCTGTGTATGAGAACATGTAAATAAAGAGGATTAAGATAAACAGCATGCATTGCATTTCTGAATTTTGCATCTATTTTAAGACAGGATATTTTGGATGAACTTCTCTTTCACTTTATAGAGTATCTTTTTTTTAATATGAAAGTTTGATTTATTCATTCCTATTTCAAGCTAGCTATTTTTCCAGGCTAATAATAATATGATTATACTAATAAAATTCTTTTGAAATATTACATTTCCAATATTTTTTAAAAGATTTTTTCCCTTCTCCCTCTATTCTCCATCCCCACCAAAGTCAGGCGGTAAGGCAGTCATAATGATTAGGAGTTTGGAGGGCAGGTTCAAATTTTGGCTCTCCACTTCCTACAATATGACATTAATCAAGTTACTTGACCCCTCTAAGCCTCTATTTCTTCATCCAAAAATGGGACTAATGAGAATTCCTACATAACAGAATTTCTGTAAAGATTAAATACACGCAAATTACTTAGCAGTTTGGCCAGCACACAGGCATTGGCTCGGGTACCTTCCTGGCAGCCCAGGAAGCAGAGGGCACAGGTTCAATCCCTGATTAGGGAACTAAGATTCCACATGGGGCAAAAAATAAAAAAAAAAGGTTAGCTCCTATTCCAACTTCAAATAATTCAGCATGGGTACTTCTTCCTCTGAGAATCCCCTCCCTTTTGCTTCTGTGGTAACTGGGGATCTGGGCCTCCTGGCTGCACCCCTTGATTCCTGCATTCTGGTCTCTTGCCTGGATTCCTTAGCACTTCTCTCATCCTACCTGCCAACAATCTGTCCTAAGTCAGTCAGTCAATCAGTTCAGTTGCTCAGTGGTGTCTGACTCTTTGCGACCCAATGGATCGCAGCACGCCAAGCCTCCCTGTCCATCACCAACTCCCGGAGTTCACTCAGACTCACGTCCATCGAGTCCATGATGCCATCCAGCCATCTCATCCTCTGTCATCCCTTTCTCCTTCCCCCAGTCCCTCCCACCATCAGAGTCTTTTCCAATGAGTCAACTCTTCGCATGAGGTGGCCAAAGTACTGGAGTTTCAGCCTTAGCATCATTCCTTCCAAAGAAACCCCAGGGCTGATCTCCTTCAGAATGGACTGGTTGGATCTCCTTGCAGTCCAAGGGACTCTCAAGAGTCTTCTCCAACACCACAGTTCAAAAGCATCAATTCTTCGGTGCTCAGGCTTCTTCACGGTCCAGCTCTCACATCCATACATGACTACTGGAAAAACCATAGCCTTGACTAGACCTATCAAATGTCATCCTCATTTACATCAGAAGCGCCCTACTTCTAGGGGGATAAGATCCAAACTCCCAAAATGTGACAATTTGAGTCCAACACAGTCTGCTCTAATCTCCTTTTCCAGTCTTACCCGAACTCCAAATATGAACCACTAATTACTTTCCTACCTCTACAGGGACCACACCCTTCTCTCCTGTGTGCCTTCCTTTTCTGAGGGCCATCTTAGCCCCTCCTCTGTAAAGTCTTGTCTGTCTCCTGCATCCTCACTGACTCACCCCAGTGGTAAGTCCACTCCACTCCCTGTTGCCAGAGCTCATTGGCACATAGTCATAAACTGTCCTTGACAGCTCAGCAGACTTTCAGGGAGCAAGGAATATATATTTTAGATTGTTATAGATTTCTGCCACTTCCACATAGGAGATGTTCAGTAAAACAAACAAACAAAAAACTTCCTGAATGAATGAATAAATTAAAAGAAAAGAAAATATAGAATATAAGTGGTCAGCATTTTACAATCTAAAAGTCGCACACTATGGTAAAGACCAAAGGCCCTAGTTTATAATAACTTTAATAGGCTTTTCTACCCTAGAAATGTGTAACATGCTATCACATATAAAACTGATGTTGAGAGGTATGGTGGACATTCCTTTGGGCCACTTCTTGTGGATGACTATTCCAGAGAATTTGGCCAAATCAAAAATAAATGAAAAAAAATATATATATATATATAACTGTTATATTAATTCCATCTCAGGGGCAAAATCCCATGAGATCAACCTAACATTTACTAAAGTTTCAGGGAACAAATTCCTTTAAATGATTATCTATATACACCAACCCATCAAATGCAATGTCAGAGATTCAAACAGATCTTTATTTTCTAAATATATGTAATGTACCTCACAGTTCCCTTTAAGCCTATATTTGCCACAAAGGCAGAGAATTTGCTCAGTACATGGAGAAACTTGATAATGTCTCAACATTGCCCCAATATCCAAGACATATGCTACCCATCAGACCTGAAAAATGTATGAATGCATCTGGTTTTACTCAGAGCCCGCTTTTACATCTTTATGAAGTGAGCAAAACTGAAAAGTCACAAGGAATAAAAAGATGGTTGTAACATACACAGTACTAATCGCTTAATCCTCTCTCTAGTGCCCAGGCTGTCAGGGCCAAGGACGATAATGCTGACGCTAATACGTGCTGTCTGCAGGAGCTGTCACTGCCGCCTGCGTCCCTGCGTTCTATTTGTCAATACCAGAGGGATTACAGACAGACAAACTACATAACTGAGCAAAGCTCATGTCCAACATGGATCCAGTTTCCTTGTTTGTCAGTGAGTGCTGATGGATCCAGGAGGACGGTGATGACACCAGCTGAGCTCTCAGCAAGCAGATGCCACGGAATTTCTGTTCCAACACAAAGTAACAGNCAAAAAATAAAAAAAAAAGGTTAGCTCCTATTCCAACTTCAAATAATTCAGCATGGGTACTTCTTCCTCTGAGAATCCCCTCCCTTTTGCTTCTGTGGTAACTGGGGATCTGGGCCTCCTGGCTGCACCCCTTGATTCCTGCATTCTGGTCTCTTGCCTGGATTCCTTAGCACTTCTCTCATCCTACCTGCCAACAATCTGTCCTAAGTCAGTCAGTCAATCAGTTCAGTTGCTCAGTGGTGTCTGACTCTTTGCGACCCAATGGATCGCAGCACGCCAAGCCTCCCTGTCCATCACCAACTCCCGGAGTTCACTCAGACTCACGTCCATCGAGTCCATGATGCCATCCAGCCATCTCATCCTCTGTCATCCCTTTCTCCTTCCCCCAGTCCCTCCCACCATCAGAGTCTTTTCCAATGAGTCAACTCTTCGCATGAGGTGGCCAAAGTACTGGAGTTTCAGCCTTAGCATCATTCCTTCCAAAGAAACCCCAGGGCTGATCTCCTTCAGAATGGACTGGTTGGATCTCCTTGCAGTCCAAGGGACTCTCAAGAGTCTTCTCCAACACCACAGTTCAAAAGCATCAATTCTTCGGTGCTCAGGCTTCTTCACGGTCCAGCTCTCACATCCATACATGACTACTGGAAAAACCATAGCCTTGACTAGACCTATCAAATGTCATCCTCATTTACATCAGAAGCGCCCTACTTCTAGGGGGATAAGATCCAAACTCCCAAAATGTGACAATTTGAGTCCAACACAGTCTGCTCTAATCTCCTTTTCCAGTCTTACCCGAACTCCAAATATGAACCACTAATTACTTTCCTACCTCTACAGGGACCACACCCTTCTCTCCTGTGTGCCTTCCTTTTCTGAGGGCCATCTTAGCCCCTCCTCTGTAAAGTCTTGTCTGTCTCCTGCATCCTCACTGACTCACCCCAGTGGTAAGTCCACTCCACTCCCTGTTGCCAGAGCTCATTGGCACATAGTCATAAACTGTCCTTGACAGCTCAGCAGACTTTCAGGGAGCAAGGAATATATATTTTAGATTGTTATAGATTTCTGCCACTTCCACATAGGAGATGTTCAGTAAAACAAACAAACAAAAAACTTCCTGAATGAATGAATAAATTAAAAGAAAAGAAAATATAGAATATAAGTGGTCAGCATTTTACAATCTAAAAGTCGCACACTATGGTAAAGACCAAAGGCCCTAGTTTATAATAACTTTAATAGGCTTTTCTACCCTAGAAATGTGTAACATGCTATCACATATAAAACTGATGTTGAGAGGTATGGTGGACATTCCTTTGGGCCACTTCTTGTGGATGACTATTCCAGAGAATTTGGCCAAATCAAAAATAAATGAAAAAAAATATATATATATATATAACTGTTATATTAATTCCATCTCAGGGGCAAAATCCCATGAGATCAACCTAACATTTACTAAAGTTTCAGGGAACAAATTCCTTTAAATGATTATCTATATACACCAACCCATCAAATGCAATGTCAGAGATTCAAACAGATCTTTATTTTCTAAATATATGTAATGTACCTCACAGTTCCCTTTAAGCCTATATTTGCCACAAAGGCAGAGAATTTGCTCAGTACATGGAGAAACTTGATAATGTCTCAACATTGCCCCAATATCCAAGACATATGCTACCCATCAGACCTGAAAAATGTATGAATGCATCTGGTTTTACTCAGAGCCCGCTTTTACATCTTTATGAAGTGAGCAAAACTGAAAAGTCACAAGGAATAAAAAGATGGTTGTAACATACACAGTACTAATCGCTTAATCCTCTCTCTAGTGCCCAGGCTGTCAGGGCCAAGGACGATAATGCTGACGCTAATACGTGCTGTCTGCAGGAGCTGTCACTGCCGCCTGCGTCCCTGCGTTCTATTTGTCAATACCAGAGGGATTACAGACAGACAAACTACATAACTGAGCAAAGCTCATGTCCAACATGGATCCAGTTTCCTTGTTTGTCAGTGAGTGCTGATGGATCCAGGAGGACGGTGATGACACCAGCTGAGCTCTCAGCAAGCAGATGCCACGGAATTTCTGTTCCAACACAAAGTAACAGGCAGAAGAGGCCAGGGAGAGCAATTCAGTGAGCCGATCTCTGAAACAGCGGGGCTCACTTAACTCACACTTCACCAGAAAAGTGCCAGTTCAGCTGAAATTCCACAGGAGAAAGTGTTGGTTTTTAAATTACCAGGGTGCTTGGGAACCAAAAATCAAAGACCACCTCCATGGCTATGTGAACAGAACAATCATATCCCTTGTGTAGACTCCCTCAGCTCTGCAGGAAACGCAGCAGGAAGATCAACTGCTCAGGGATATGGTGAAACTAAGAGAAAAAAGAGAACTGAGTGCCCTGTATGAGTCCTGCAGCTCCCAGAGACGTCTTGCAAGGTGAGGAAGCAGAAGCACATAGGGTGGCCCTGAACTCTTTGAAGAATTGCACAACTCTTTTTCTGCGCTGGCTGGCGGATGTCCAGCTTAGGTGTGTGGCCAAGCTCGTGCTGCAGTGTTAAGTCACTTCAGTCATGTCCCACTCTTTGAGACGCTATGGACTGTAGCCTGCCAGGTTCCTCTGTCCATGGGATTCTCCAGGCAAGCATACTGGAGTGGGTTGCCATTTCTTCCTCCAGTGGCCAAGCTTAGTTCATCTTATTTAAAGACCATCATCTAAAACAAAGTTCTACACCTTCTCCCAAACCTCAATTCTAATTCAGCTGGCATTTGAAGAGATAGTGGATTAGGTCAAGGAGCCACCCTTCGTTAGAGCAAAGGTTGATCATGTTTAGAAGAATAACAAGGAGGCAACAGAAGGGAAAATTCCCCTCACTTACAGCTCTATGACTATCTGCTTTACCTGCACCTCCCTGGCCTCACCTGGAAAGTGGGCTTATCACATCCACCACCACAGTCTAGCGCTGAGGCTGAAGGATACGATTTATGTAAAATGTACCTGGTGCTGTTTCTAGAACTTTACAGCCACTCAAAAAATGTGTCATTAGTATCTTCTTCCTGAGCACAAAAAGTTCCAAAACATGGAAAGGTTAGGGACAGTTTCTGATTCAATGAAGCCAGAGCAGCTAGTCTCAGACTCTACTAGACCTTGGAATATAAGGAGGAGGCAGTCAATAACATGGGAAGAAATATTCTATCAATATCTTCACAGCTGGCTCTGACCAATAGTGGCTTGAGTTTGCAAGGACACGAGAAGCCATAACCATAGTTCTTCATGCCTTGATAGCTAATTGAAAACACAAAGGTTGAACTTTGGGGGTTCTCAGCCTATCACAGCAAGTGCCCAGTCAGATTTTCCAGGCCGTTTATTTTTCCCTTACAATGGAAAAACAGGTGCTGGGAGGGATAGGCTGAGGGCAAATTCAGCTTTGGAAAGACTGGGGAGGTTTCCTGAGCACATGAACAAGACTGAGGCTTCCATTGCCTCAATTTGCTTTCTATCACTCTGCCCCATTTTCAGTGGGGTGGAAAACACCCGCTTCTCACGCAATGCAGTGCATGTGCTCCAAACCTCTGAGGACCATTCCAGGCAGGGGATGGTAAAAGGCAGAGCCTGGGGCAAGCCCTCATCCCTGACAGTACCAGGAATAATAAGCCCGACACTCAGACTCCAGTGCCTCTGTGTCCCTGCCTGATGGTCTCTGAAGACTGTCTGCCTTAGCCCTGGATGAAGTTAAAGACACAACATCATGTAAAGAGAGACTGTGAAAGGCCAGTACCCAGAAATTAGGTAAGTCTCAGATGGTCTATGCTCCTCTCTAGGGTTCCTGTGAAAACCTGTGCCGGACACAGATGCTGAACCGATGGTGCGCTTTTCTTATTACCTTTCATAATTCTGTGCTTCGTCTCTTACTACTCTTTTCTGGCTCCACACAATCCAGAGCCACACTGGTCTCCTTTGATATTTCTTCCAAATGAGCACATGGTCCAACCTCAGGACGTTTGTACTGTTTTCTCTGTTCAGAACACGCTTCCGCAGATAACCACCTGGCTTGTTCCTCACTCATTCAGGTTTCTGCTCACATATAGGCTTACTGGAGAGAGGCTTTCCTGACCACTGCCTCTCAAGTAGCACAGCGAGGCACTCCCACATCCCACCATCATCATCGTTCCTTACATTCCATCCCACTTAATTTCCCTTTCCAGCACTTACTATCTTTGATATGCTACACAGTCATTTGTGTTTCATTTATTGTCTGTCTGTCTCTCTGATATATAAGTTCTATGAGAACAGAGGCTTTGCTGTTTTGTTTATCATCGTAGCCCTAATTACTACATTGCACTTGGTACTTAGTAAATGCTCAATAAATATCTGCTGGATAAATAAAAGAACAGTATTCCTCATACTACAGGATACAGAGCTGTAGGGGATCTACAGCCTTTTCTTTTATAGATAAGGAGATTGAGTCTACAAATAACTAACCTGGGAGGTCATAGCTAGTAAACTGAACAACATAGGAGGCTGGAGCAGTGATCAGCATGACAAAGCAAATTAATCTAGTGTAGAGAAAAAATGGATCGGGCCCAAAAGCAAAAGTGAAAAATAGAAAGCTTGAAAGAGCAAGGGGAGGGGGGAGAAGGCAGGGGGTAGGGAGAGAGGAAGGAAGGAGGGAAATCACATGTTTTACTGGCTGAAAAAGTGAGTCTAGAATCCAAGTATGTTTTAGATGGCACTGAATTAATACTGAATATCCTTAAAGCACTTTGCAAATCACATCTTTTGCAATCAGATAGACAACATTTAGGAATGACCCCTGAGATACTCAGCTCTCCATTCATTGCTGTGGTGTGGTAGGGATATTCTAACTGCTGAGGTTTATCTGAAGAACAATTATTGTTTTGATTCAAATCCCGCACCTCCAGATTGAACTCCACTTATCTTAGACTGAGAAGAGGAAAGGAGGAAGAAAGACATGCACATTGAACTAGGCACTCTGCCAGGGGCTTTCAAGTATCTCAGTCAATTTTCATAGCATCCCTATGGCCCCTTTGCAAATGAGAAAACTACATTTCCAAGGGTTGCGTGAACAGCTCAAAACCTCACAACTGATCAGTGGCAAAGCAGGACACTAACTAAGGTCACTCCATTTGGCTCTTTTCTCTAGTTTCTAAAGCATTTCAGGAAAGAAAATTTCCCTATGTGTGTTTTCACCTAGCATTTTTATAGTCACCCTAAGGCAAGGCACGATGGATGCTTAGTCCCCAGAGTATCTCTGGGCTCATCAGTTTTCGCAGACGGATCTGATTCCACCACCCAAGCACTGGACTGCTAAATCATTCCGATTTGGCAATGCAGAACATGTGTGTTGGCTTTGGGGAGAAATCCATCAGTATCCCCCAGAGCCACCCCTAAATAAACATGTAATCTAAGTAAAAATAGTGTGCTTGTTATGTCAGTGTGGCTTTGGAACTCCCAGCCTGGCACTAATGCTCCAATTGCTGAGGCCTGAGGAGCATCTAGGGGTGTGAGATTTTTAATCCCCAAACTGAGAACATTCTTGGCAAGCTGGACAAGTTGGTCACTCTACCCAGCACCCCCAGTTCCAACCAGTCTGTCTCCCTTAACCCTTTACCCCAACCCTTCTGAGGCCATTGTTGTCTTTATATAACCTCAAACTGTCTTTTGCCCATTGCCCAATTTTTTATCAAAACTCCCCTGAGAAAAATGTGCCTTATAGAAGATACATTAAAATATATGCATCTTTTCCATTTTTATTTTGATTTTAAAATCCTGGATTTGTTGGCACTCCAGAAATACATACCAATGAATCACATTCATTCTTTTTTTTTTCCCTTGGCCATGCCACATGGCAAGTGGGATTTTAGGTCCCTGACCAGGGATCAAACTCATGCCCCCTGCATTGGAAATACGGAGTCTTAACCACTGGACTGACAGAGAAGTCTCATGAACCACATCCTTTTAACCCCTTTGCAGAATTCCTTTCAGAGGACTGTGCTTTGGCATTTTGCCTCTATTGTAATATTGAATTTAAGAATCTTTTCTTGGTCCAAAATCACTGTGGACGATGAGTGCAGCCATGAAATTAAAGATGCTTGTTCCTTGGAAGAAAAGCTATGACAAACCTAGACAGCATATTAAAAAGCAGACATTACTTTGCCAACAAAGGTCCATCTAGTCAAAGCTATTTTTCCAGCAGTCAGGCACAGATACGAGAGTTGGACTCTAAAGAAGGCTGAGAGCTGAAGAATTGATGCTTTTGAACTGTGGTGCTGGAGAAGACTCTTGAGAACACCTTAGACAGCAAGGAGATCAAACCAGTGAGTCCTAAAGGAAATCAGTCCTGAATATTAATTGAAAGGACTGAT
Source organism: Neotragus moschatus (assembly GCA_006410615.1). Lineage (NCBI taxonomy): Eukaryota > Metazoa > Chordata > Mammalia > Artiodactyla > Bovidae > Neotragus > Neotragus moschatus. Next base: position 1,334,428 of record SJYA01000696.1, on the reverse strand, counting down.
GCTGAAGCTCCAATACTTTGGCCACCTGATATGAAGAGCCAACTTATTTGAAAAGACCCTGATGCTGGGAAAGATTGAGGGCAGGAGGAGAAGGGGGCAACAGAGGATAAGATGGTTGAATGGCATCATTAACTCAATGGACATGAGTTGAGCAAACTCTGGGAGACAGTGATGGACAGGGAAGCCTGGCGTGCTGCAGTCCATGGGGTCACAAAGAGTCAGACACAACTGAGAAACTGAACAACAACAGCAATTGAATGTAATGGAGGAAGGGCAGTGATGAGGACTATAGTCACTTTATCATCCAGTGTCATCCTCAGTCTTCTAGAAAAATTTATTACCTCTCTAAGTGCCAGGGAAATCTCTCTGCCCCTGAGAAACTATATTTTCCATAGTTTTTCTTTATGAGAATTAATATTAAACATTTGATCTTATTTCTCTTTTTCCTTTGACCAGCAGGAAATTCAGAGCCAAATTTTTCTGCTCAGTATTAAAAACTGTGTAGGACTCTTGTCTGTATATTCATACTTTAACTTCCTGTATTTCCCAGCACTTAATTTTTTATATAATGCAATGAAGTGATAAATGAGAATGTGATCATTTGCAGTTTCTTTTTACGATAACCCAGCAAAGTGGATATTATTGGGGGGATTTAAAGTTCATGTTGGAATCTTTCAGACAAAGGAAAACTTTGGTTCAGTATTGGAATGAGAATTTAAGACAAGAGACAGCTGAACAAACATAGCAAGAATTGGTTGAAAATTTTCTAATTTATTCCAACATTTGTCAACACCTTCTAAATGCTACCTAGGAAGACAGAGAATGCCTAGCTGAAAATTTCATTGTTCTTGTTCCTAATTCACTATCTTTGCATGATCTCAGGTGGAGTGGGAAAGAGCTTGGTTCCTCCTGACCCATGGGTGACAAATAACCAGCCTTAGGCCATCTGAAAGAAAGAAAGTGAAGTTACTCAGTTGTGTCCAACTCTTTGCTACCCTGTGGACTGTATCCCACCAGGCTCCTCTGTCTATGAGATTTTCCAGGCAAGAATACTGGAGTGGATTGCCGTTTCCTTCACCAGGGGATCTTCCCAACCCAGGGATCAAACCCAGGTCTCCCACATTGCAGGCAGATGCTTTAACCTCTGAGCCACCAGGGCAGCACTAGGCTATCTGGCTCTATGTTCTTAAGTCATCTTAGGGGCAGCCTGGTTCATAGCAGCTAATGGGTTTGGAGTGGAATTTCAGCCCCAATGTCATCTCGAGTTTGTCATCTAAACAATTTGCATCTCCATTTTACCATGATAAATAAGAATAATAATATCCACATAAGAAAGATATTATGAAGACTAATATTCATATCCACATTAGAAAAACATTATGAAGACTCCAATACTTGGGCTATCTGATGCAAAGAGCTGACTCATTGGAAAAGACCCTAACACTGGGAAAGATTGAAGGCAAAAGGAGAAAGGAGTGGCAGAGGATGAGACGGTTAGATAGCATCACCGACTCGATGGACATGAATTTAAGCAAGCTCCAGGAGTTAGTGGAGAACAGAGAAGCCTGGAGTGCTCCAGTCCATGTTGTCGCAGAGAGTTGGACGCAACTTAGCAACTGAACAACAACAACATAAGACTAACTGAAATCATGCATACAAAAGCATCACCCCCATCCCCACTCCCACCACTAGCACAGCAACTGGTATGCAGTGAGAGCCTCCCCCACAACCTCCCAATAAAGGTCTGAGCTGTTACTACAGAAAAATTAATCCTCAGACTGACAGGGATCACACTGTCCCTGGCAGTGACTGGAGATTTTATCATAAATCTCTGGCAGCATTGCCTAATATAACTTTGGCCACTTCTGCTCATTTGTTAAAGGATACTCCACAGGCCCAAAGCAGAGGCCCCACATTAAAGCAGTGGTTATAGTGGGCCACTGGGGTTCTTTCTCCCCAGGTAACAATGAAACTGAATTAACAAGCATTCACCAGGGCAAACCATAGGCAAGGAACGTTAGAACTCTGCAAAAATAGTAAATTTTTAAAGAGACGCACTGCTACACAGGCCAAAATTTGGGGCATCTTGCTTGCTTCTTGCGCATACTGAGCTGGCTGGAGCCAACACAGGAAAGCAAAAGTGTGCCAAGAAACCCTGGAGTGCCCACCACTGGGATCCCTAAGGGCTAACCTTTGAGAAGTCGCAGATCCCTCTCCAGTTTTCGTTAGCCAAGGACACATTGCCTCATCCTGTCCGTCTCACCTCTGCTCAGTTCCTCCCTGTCTCCACTCAGTATCTCAGCCTGACTAAATTAGATTTTCTGTGAGCTTCGCACTCCTCATTTTCTCCAAATTCAAGGGCTACAATGGTCCAAATAAGCATAACTGATTACAAATTTGACCCCAGTCTCTGGGTCACAAAGTTCAACCACCAGAAACAAAGAGACCAACAGGATTGAGACTCCCAAATCTCCACTGGAGATGCTTTTGGAATGCTACATGGACTGAAGGTTCCAAGATGGCAGGGACAGTGACAGGGAACAGAATGACAGAGCACCTCCCAGTAAGTTCTGTTCCAGGTGTGACTTGAATATGTGGAGTATTCAAAGCACAAATTCTCAGAGCTGACTCTTAGAGGTCATCTGGGTCGATCTCTGTCTGATGTAAGAATCCTCTGTAGATGTATGAATCTCTATTCATTAACAAACATGAACCCACGCAAGCCAGCCCACACCCCACTGCCCGACCCCAAGAACAATTGTAGTATATAAGCTGGTCTTCATTGTTACCCGATTTCTCTTTCATCTTGAAACTTTTTATGTATTAATGAGGACCAGCTGTGGTGTCAGGCCTTGGGCAAAGGGGGTGCAGTGGAGTGCCGAGTAGCTAGAGATGCATCCCTGTCATCAAGGAGCTTATAGTCTAGTTGTGGAGACATGCATGAATCACACATAACTAATGAGTGTGGTCAGAGCACTCAGAAGAAAGAGAAAGGATAGTTCCATGACATGCTACCAGGAGAAGGGGTACAGAGAAGGGGGCAAGGAGAGGGTGGCTGGAAATCCTCCTCAGAAATCATGGAAAGCTGAGACATCATGGATGAATAGGAGTTAACACTTGAATGGGGGGTAGGGACATTCCACAAAGATCCTTTGTGGCAGGAAGGATCATGGTATACTCAAGAAACCAAAAGAAAGCCAACATGAGTCCAACACAAGGCAAGTAGGCAGGAGTCGATAGGCCATGCAAAGGATTTCGTCTTTATCCTCAAAGCAGTGGGAGCAGCTGAAGGAGTGTGTGTGTATGTGAGAGCCAATACCTACACTTTCTCCTCAGATTCCTGCCCCAACCCCCTCCCAGACCTCTGACTGCTTACTCATGAAGACCCTTGGATGACAACCATGGGAGCTGCCACCCTCCCCCACTGCACCCGCATCACCACTCAGATGCTATTCAGACTAAAGGACTATAGGCTGCCTGGAGTGTGTTCTCCATGAGCAGACCAGAGTAGTGAAGGAAGCCACGCCCATTGCCCCAACCGCCAACAAACTGCTCCCATAAAAGCAAGAGAGAGAAAAGGAAAAGACAGAGACACACATTCGAGTAGAGTAGAGAAGGCTGAGTGAAGACTCCTGTGAAGGTGGCAGGGACTGAAGTGACGCAAGTCGAGGATCACCTGGACCCAGCGGAAGCTGGAAGAGAAAAGGAGGGCTCCTCTCTGGGAGCCTATAGAGGGGGGACAATGTGCTGAAACCTAGAGTTTGAACTTCTGGCTTCCAATTCTGTGAGAGAATACATCTCCGCTGTTTCAGGCTACCACATTCGGAATAATGTGTTTTGGCAGCTCTAGGAAACTAATACAGATTTTGCTGCTGGGAATGGAGATGGTGGCTGTAACAAGTACGTGGCTGTGGACGTGGCTTTGGAGCTGGGTAATGGGTAGAAGCTGGAAGAATTTTGAGGCACATAATAGAAAAAATGACTATGTTGCCTTGAAGAGATGGTAGAACCATGGACTTTAAAGGTGATTCTGGTGAGAGCTCCAAAAAAGGTGAAGGGCATGGAAGAGAACGGTTCTATCACTTTAGAGGAAATGTTTATCATCTTAAATAGAATCTTGTAAGAAATGTGAACGCTCAAGGTACTTCTGGTGAGGAACCTGCTTTTAAAAACTGGAGAAAAAACAATCCATGTTGTAAAGTGTGGAAATAGCTTGGCTGAACTCAGCTCTACCATTGGGTAGAAGACAGAACTTGTAAGCCATGAAGTTGGATATTTAGCTGAGGGACTTTTCAAGGAAAACGTGGAAGATGCAGCCTGATCTCTTCTTGATGCTCTTATAAAATGTGAGAAGAAAGATAAACTGCTGAAGGAACTGCTAAGAAACAAGAAGCCAGTGCTTGGTAATCTGAGAGGTTCTTGGCCCACCCAGATTGCAAAGGATGCTAAAATTAGAAAACTAATACAAGTGTGCTCACTTACTGATAATACATCAAACTGATACTTACAAATTATATGTTTTTACCTATGTCTGTTGTACTTGAAAGTTTGTTTATAACAATGTAAGCTTACAGCTGAAAAATTAGAAAATAAATAGGCAAAAATAACAAAATAAAAATACTATTCATATTTCCAATACCTAAAAACAACCTATCAACATTCTCTTTTACAGGCATCTAAATTTTCTTCTATATATTTTTATGTTTCTACATATATTTTTATGTAAACAGGACCTTATCACATATTCTAATCCTTTGGTTATTTTTATCTTTCAGGTATTTATTGATGGATAACTTTCCAATAAATATACCCCTACCTAGAAGATCATTCTCAAAGATTAAGAATTTGGTAAGGGCTTTACAGGTTTATAAGAATTCCACAGTAGTATATTTTATCTTTTAATTTTATTTGAATTTTTATTTTAGAAAATTGCTTAGGAATACAAAAGTTTATAAAGTAAAACAGGAAATGTCCTAGTCTTCAGAGGTAACATTTAAATATTCCTTTCTTTGACTACAAGCACGATTAAAGATGTTTTCACATGTACTGAGCATTTTTGTTTCTTCACTGTGAATTGCCTCTGTATAGCCTTTGCCCCTTTGCTTCTATTCATGTTTATTTTTTTCTAAGAGACTTGTAATGATGCCTTACATATTGAAGATATTAATCTCCTGTTTGTCTTATATGTTACAAATATTTTTCTCAGTCTTACCATTTGCTTTTCATTTTGTTTATAACTTTTATGCATAATTTCACATTATATAGTTACATATCTAAATTTTTTATGGCTTCTGCCCTAGGGTTATGCCTGAAAAGACCTCCCACATGCTCAGATTATACAACTAGTTAACTAAGATTTCTTCTGGTGATTTTATGGTATGTTTTACTCTTTGACCTTTCTATCTTCCCCAAATTTATTTTAGCCTATGGTGAGAAGGAAAGGATTAACTTAATTTTTTCAACAAAAACTATTCTCACATCACTCATTGGATAATCCATCACTTCACATTATTTTCGAGTGCTGGAGATTTTTTTTCATGTACTAAAAATAGATGTATCCTTGCATTTGGGGCTGTCTATTCTAGTCCATTGTTTTCTCTGTTACAGGCTCTGCATGTTTATTTAAATGTAATTTTATGTTACAATTTATTATCAGTGTAAAGTTCCCCTCCAATTTCTTCTTTTAAATTTATTTTTGCTAGTTCTGTGTCTCTCTTCCTTCAGATAAACTTAACACAAATAACTGTATTTGCATTTCAACTGCAACTCTATTAAATGTGTAGACTAATTTGGGTAAGAACTGCCATCTTTTCCTTAATAGACAATACTCAGGAAAGAAAGGCAGGACATATGGGGAAATAGTGAGAAATACAACTGTGTCCTTGAAGAAAAGTATTCATGTAGAATCTTTCTGTAGAAGGAGAAAGACAGAAAATCTAAATAAGAAGCTGATTTTAAAATGTTTTAAGGGTCTCTAAAGATACCAGTGCATTACCTTGGGGGTGTGCCTTTGTGTTCACTTTGAATCACCGGTTGTGGTCAAAGTGTATTTAGAATTTTTTTTAAAGCAGCACAAAGCACTTTTAAGGAAAATTAAATCTCGCGAACAGGTATCCCTTGAAACTGGAGAGACACGGGATGCCAGAGGCTGACTGGGGCTCCTGAATGATTTGAAGGTGAAAGGAATAGAAAGATTACAGAATCAGAACCTGATACTGTTTCCAAAGTGAACAAGAGAAGAGCCTCTTATGATGCTGCTGAGGTTATCAGCCTCATCTGACAGGAAGAAGCTGCTGCCAGCAACAGAAGTAGCTCCCAAAAGGTAAAGGAGATGTTCAGTTCCAATTTAAACAGGCTGAGATGAAGAGATGGCTTGACTTCTAGGTGGAAATGTTCTGAAGGAGGTTATCTGGAGCTTCCTGAAAGTGAGGACTGCAGAAAACACACAGCCTGGTGCATAGTGGACCCTCGTAGACGTGTGACTCGCACTGAGTGATAGGTGCAACAGGACTGAGAGCTGAAAATCATGTTGTGAAAGAGCAAAGATTCAAGAAGTGTCCCTAAACTTTGTTGAATACTGCACATACAGGACAGAGAGAAAACTAGAGTCAGGAAAGTCAGCAGTTAAAAACGACCAACCTATCAACCAATCAGTGGGCAGAATGGCTGTGATTTTGAGTAAACATTGCTGAGTATCACAGATCTATAATGACGATTCAAAGTGAACACAAAGGCACACCCCAAGATAATGCACTGGAATCTTTAGAGACCCTTAAAACATTTTAAAATCACCTTCTTATTTGATCCTTAAAACGATCCTGATGTTAGGAAATGTCAGAATGCTCCCACCAGCAAGGAACGGTTCTAATTCACCTAAAATTGGCCTAGTACAATTGGGACACATCACTTGTATTTACAGATTCAATCCTATACAGTCAGCAAGAAAAAAAAAATTAATTTAAGTAGTGTTGTCACATGGAGGAAAAGGCTAGTCATTGGATATATGAAGAGCTTAGTGGAGTTTGTAAAGAATCCATTGCCTCAAGGTTTAACATTGTTGTAGCAGGTTGTATGCATACAGTTATATACACAGAACATAGTGAGCAGTTTAAGAGATTTTCAAGGATAGTTTTGACTCCATGTGATTTTCATGGTTGGCAATGACTTTCAGATTCTAGTCTTTTCATGACATGCAACTTTAACTCGGTCCTTTCACGTATTTTTATCATGTTATATTATTATGCTCAAGTTGCCGTGAGCCTATTATCTGAGCTAAACCCTGTGAGATATCAGGTGGAAATCGCACACAGATCACTTTGATAGAAACAGTGTTCAGTGCTGCTGAGACTCACACTCAGGTATGTTGCTCACAGACCTTTTTCATCACTACTAGAAGGAGAATAATATAGTGGCTAAAATAATAAACTGGAGTCAAACTCTCTGTATTCACATTTTAGCTACATCACTTTCCATCTGGGTGACCTTGGGAAAAATATTTGATCTCTGTGAGCTTCAGTGGTCCCATCAGTAAAAAAAAGGTAAAGAACAACTTATCCCATGAGACTATATTTAAGTAATTGTCATTGAGTTTGATGTATGTGAAAAGTTGAGAACACTGCCTGCTCTCTTATAGGTCCTTATTAAATAAATACTAGCTGTGAACTTTAATTAGTATGCCACAGACTTTTCAAGCTTGTTAAGTGGTTAGATAATTAATAAACATATGCTGTTAGTAAGACTCAGAGTTCTTTTGATTAATTCAATATTTTTCTTCTACTATTTTACACTTGCTCAAACAGGTATACTCAAAGGAACAAGCTGTGTCCAGTTTGGATAATAATATTATTTGGCAAAGAACAAGGACTAACCTAATTCAAATTTATTTTACTTTCATTCTGTGGGGCTTGTGAGTTATATTTATACACAACTTATCTTGCATATGACTGATATGTTGACATATTATGATCATACCATTAAAGATTGTTCTAGAGTCCCTCAGAAGAGTGAAGAGCCTCTGCAACCAGTCAGTGACATAGGTCTTCTCACTCTAAGGAATCCTCTTCCAAGTCTGAAGAATGAAACCCCTAATGAGAACAATTCACTGGGAACCTATGGTGTGTTGTACCATGTCAACCTCTTTTATACATATCGTGTCTAGAATAAGTCTTCTCATTCCCGTTTTCCAGAGCAGAAAACTGGGGCTCAGGGAGGCTGCATAACTTAGTGAAGACCAACTTATTAGTATGGGATAAAATAAGATTTCAAGTCTTGGTCTAACACCAAAGCTCTTATTCTCCCATACCTCAATCATGCTGCTCCAGTTGATGGTAATAGGAATTAAAGGAAAAATTAAGTGGTTGAGATTTATAGATGATGAACCACTATAAAAGCCACTGTTGTCAACTTTGAAAGAGGGAAAGCAGCCAGTTGAACATTGGTTAAGGAAATGGTTTTACAATGAAGACTCTTCCTCCTTTTTTTTCATGTTGTCCTACAACAAAAGAACAAAGAGTCAGTCCAAGTTCATGGCAGGTACAGTTAGAGAGAAAAAGAAAGGAAAAATATGTTTTGCCCCCCAAGCATGGAGACTCTCTATGGAATTCCATATCTGCTGAGTCAAATTTCGGAGTTGGAGTGTTTAAAAACGTTTGTGTTGATTTAGTGCTCCAAAACAATACTGGCTGTTGACTAGGCAAAGATGAGAGTAACCAAATTACATACTTCAGGATTTCGACTCATCATTACAGAGGCCAAAAGGTAGTTTTCTTCTCTCCTACTTTGCCGTCTGCTGCAGACTCAAGGATCCAGGGGCCCTCCCACTGACTTCTGGAGCTGCAGGGTTCCAGCCTGACCAGAATGTGTCTGAAACCCCATCTAACTGAGGCAAAAGTCTCAGTCCCCACAGAGGTAGCTATTCCAGTCATTGAAGGGTTACCCAGTCCAAATCCCCAGCCACAAAATGAAAACAGAGCAGGGTCTTTGTTTATTGATCTGCCTAGGACCCTCTGACTGGCAAAGGAAGAAAAAAAATAACCCGGCGCAAAATAAATGTTCAATTTCCCTTATGTAAACAAGATCGAAACCAACTTGGCTGTCCAAAGCAATTCTTTGCGTGTAAAGCAAAAAATAGCTCCCTTGAGGAGGAAGGAACCCAAGCCCCATTCAACTGCCCCTCCCCTCTACTCTTTCCCTGGCCATTTTCAGTAACCACTGCCTTTCTGCCAATGAACGTCTATTCAGGGTCCCTGGGCAGGGGTCACTGCAGACAATGAGCTCACCCCCACTCCATCACCCCATCCAGAATGTTTTCTGATCTCAATAAAGGCTATGGACTCTATGCTGAAAGTCAGTATTATTGAAAATTATCTCCATAAAAAGGAAACACTTTTATCCAAAAATCTCAGTCTCCGATTTCTTTCTGTAGGGCTCTGAACAGTCCCAAACTGCTCTTATGTGGGTTTAGAAGTGGTCTAAAGGGAGACCTTTTAAAAAATCCAAACTCTTCTTTGTCAAATACCCAGACGGTAGATGACAATTTGGATGCAAATCCCTTAAAGAAGGGTCTCAAAAATTTAGTTCACCTTTTGGGACCAAGAAAGTTAATCCTAAATCCTTGTTTGATCTTTATTTATGCCAAACTTTTAGTGACTTAAGCAAAACATTTACCAAGTTAGATCACATGGCTCAGGGTTCATTAGCCAATATATCTATGGATAGGAGTGTTGTACAGAAAATAAGAATCTGGGTAAACCTTCACTCAAAACTCAACACCAACACAAACGAAGACATTCAGATTTCAGAAGACTCAATTTCCTGTGGGAAAAAAGGGCTTCTCTCATTTTCATATAGGTCCCATTTTCTTAGTGCATTCAAAATGAAGCCTGGATACATCTCTCTGAAAAACCTAGTCCCCTGACAACCCAGAGATACCAAGCCAATTGGCATCAGGTATTCGGGGAGAGAGAGTATTTGTAATGTTTCCAAAGCTCAAAGTGTTAGGGAGATATTTGGATTCAACGTTCCCATAAATATTAGAGTACTCAGTAAATGTGAAGAAGGTAGAAAAATGGATCTCACACCTGACTTGCTGATACTTCTCCAACTGGGAACCCATATCTTAGGAGGGAGGTCCTGAGAACATAAGGATGTCCATTGATGAATGATACTGGTATAAGAATGGTTTTCCCGGATTTACTCAACAAACCGATGGAACATGCTCCCACTAGAACACTTGGAGTACTCATGAGAACTGTGGTGGTTTGATACCATTCTTCCCTCCTGATCACTTGGTAAAGAATGTTCCAGGAACTGAGTGGCCTGCTTATAAAAGATGACAGGGGACAGAGGCATTCCTCTCCTACCTAATTCTGCCCTTTCCCAGCCATCCTGGTGATCAGGGATCTTGAGTGTGGAAAGAAGCAGATGTAAGGAAGAGATAAGCAAGCCTTATAGGTTCACATGAAAATTCCTGGTACTCCACCCCTACAGCTCTCCCAGGCATGAGTGAACTTGTGGTAACTCAAGGTGTCTATCCAGTAATGAGATTAACCTCATAAAATAAGCAAGAAGAGCTACCAACAAAAACGTGTGCTGCTTACTTACTTGTTCACACAGAAATCTATTTATAGCCTGCCTTGCTCCACAAAGAATTTGAGGTAGAATGACTTCATTCTCAAAGGCCCAGATAAAACTCTTTATAGTGGCTATTATCGTGACTCAAAAAGAGGATTCAAAAAACATGGGACAAAATTGAGAAAGCAGTCACCACCAACATGTCAACAGGCCCGACCTAGCTGCCACTCTCTGGGTAGAAAACACTCTGATGGTTAAGAGTATTCTATTTTGGGATTTTGGGCCTAGTGCAAACTATCAGACTGATACTCCTTTTCATTCACTCTAATGTCTTCTTTAACCCCTGATAGCAAACTACCCACAAGGGAAATTCATTCAAAGTTTACCCAAGCTATGGTTCTAAAAGCATAAGAGAATGGAATTATTATCAAGGGACATAGGGCATCCACCTATTTCCTTTTGAAAAAAAAAAATCTAATTTCTAAGACAATTCTTAAGAGAGAGGTCAATTTAGATTAGAAATCTAAATTTTAGACTTTTTAAAAAAATAGACTTTATTATTTAGAGCAGTTTCAGGTTCACAACAAAACTGAGCAGAAATACAGACATTTCCCATGTACTCCCTGCCTCCACACAAACAAACCTATTCTATTACCAATGTCGCCACCAGAGTGGTACATTTGTTCAGTTGATGAACACCCATTGACACACTGTAATCACCCATAGCTTACCTTGGGGTTCACTCTTGGTATACATTGTATGGGTTTTGACAAATGTATAATAACACATATCCACCATTACAGTAAGTATTAGGCAGAAAAATTTCACTGCCCGAAGAATTCTCTGTGTTCTGACTATTCATTCGTCCCTCTCCACTGACCCCTGGCAAACACTGATCTTTTCATTGTCTTCACAATTTTGCCTTTTCAAGAATGTCATATATTTGAGACCATACAGTGTGTATATAGCCTTTTTCTAACTGGCTTTTTTCACTTAATAATATGTATTTAAGATTTTTCCATGTCTTTTCATGGCTTGCTAGCTCATTTCTTTTTAGCAATGAATAATATTCTATTATATGGATGTACCTCTTTTTATTTATAAATTCACCTACTAAAAGACATCTTGGTTGTTTTCAAGTTTGGGTGATTATGAATAAACCTGTTATAAACATCCATATGCAAGTTTTTGTGGGGGCATAAATTTTCAGTTCATTTGGGTAAATTCCAAGGCAGGCAATTGCTAGACTGTATGGTTAAGAGTGTGTCTTGTTTTGCAGAAAATGTCAAACTGTCTTCCAAAGTGCCTGTACCATTTGTATTCCTGTCAGCAGTGAATGAGAGTTCCTGTTGCTCCACATTCTCACCAGCATTTGGTGTTGTCAGTGTTTTGGATTTCGTCCATTCTGATAGGTGTATGATGGTATCTCACTGTTTCAGACTGTTTTTCAGTATACAATACATTTTTTCACTTCAAAGGCATCCACTGATGCAAACTCAATTAACCAAGGAAAACTGATATTTAGTGAAAGTGGACACCCTCTGTGCCGAGGAACAGCACTAGACATTCCTTATTCCTGTTTCACAGACAACAAAACAGAAGTTCAGAGATATTGGTTAATTTCCCAGGTCACAGGAAAAGAGGTGAGGCCAGAATTTGTATCTACATCTAGCTTTCTCTAAAGTCTTTCTTACTGTGTACCCATACCCATCAAAGCAGAAGGGAAAGTGAACTCATTTATGGAGTGCCCACATGGGGAATGCCGAGCTTTATGCATTCACAACTTTAAATACATTCTTTAATTTAATCCTCACAAAACTAAAAATGGCATTCCTGTCCTCTACAATGGAGAAAGAAGGTGAGACTCAGAAGATTCTCCCTGTGCTAGGCATTAATCATTTGACTGTTAGATTCCACAAGAGGATAAAAGGTGAGGTTCCATGGAAGGGGCTGGGGTGCTGAGACTGTGGGATGGGGGCCCTCAGTGGGGGACCGTTAAAAGAGATAATTTATCAATTAGTCTATAAGGATTTCAATATATCAATCTGTAGAACCACAATAGTCAATGCCAACTCTGAGAGGGCCTAGGAGGGCTTGTTGATGGATTGGACATGGAGGGGGTGGTGGAAAGAGAAGAGAGGGATATGGATCATAGGTGCTTGCTTCGGCACTTGGGTAGCGATGCCATTTCTTGAGACAGGAAATACGACAGAAGAAGCAATTTGAGGGAGGAAATTAGAGTTCCAGGAGGACAGAGTCGGTTAAGGGGAGGGTACCAGTTATCCTCAGAACTAAGTCAGGGATGCAACGATGCCAGGAAGAATAAAACATCATTCCTGGTCTCATAGCTCCAACACTGCAGTCACTCATACCTGCCTAGGAGCTACAGTACAAGACAGAATGTGAGCAGTGGCTGAGAGGTAGAATTTGAAAGCTGTACTAAATCTTAGTTTTCTATATTATTGATCAAACCAATGCTGTATCATGAACCTTAAAACTGAAATCCAACCTCAAGTCTAGTCTCCAGTTACAGAACAGAAGGAGAAAGAATACAAAGAAAGTCCCAGAGAGGCCAAGGAAAGACAGCCTTCCGCACATGAGCATCTTGTTTGCTTGGTATGGCCTCAAAGTGCACGGGAGTCATTCGTCATTAGACATCTCCTCCAGGAGCTTTTCTTAGTTTATGTGGCAGGAAGGGAGGGAACATAGTGTAGTGTTTTGTGTCCTAGGTTTCTGGCTCTGCTGCACACTTGATGAGTAGCTGCGGAATGTCACTAAGACATGGAATGTCACTAAAATGTGAATCTATGAATATCTGCAGTTTTAAAGGAATATAAAGAAAAAGGGTTTTCCTGGTTTCTCAGATGGTAAACAATTTGCCTGCAATGCGGGAGACCTGGGTTTGATCCCTGGGTCGGGAAGATCCCCTGGAGGAGGGCATGGCAACCCACTCCAGTATTCTTGCCTGGAGAATCCCCATGGGCAGAGGAGTCTGGCAGGTTACAGCCCATGGGATTGCAGAGTCAGACATGACTGAGCGAGCAACTAAGCACAAAGAATAAGAACATGCCATACCATGCTACAAGATTACAACATCCCCAAACAGCAGTATAGGAGGTCAAACTGAACCTGGATGTCACACAGAAAGGGGTCATCCTCCCATTTAGGAATAGCAAAAAATTCCCTAGGGCATGTTCTAAAGAATCACTGAGGCACCCCATAGAAGGCTGTGCACTCAACCCCTAAATGAGCCCAGAAAGTTTTTCTGCAAATCCATATGCATTCATGGATTGGCATATAGCTATTGGCAAAAAGCTCTGCCAACCATTGACTGCATAGGAAACATAGGTTTTGCAGAAAATTTAGAGTTAGTGACTTATTCAGGGGCAAAGAATAGCTGTGGAGGTGCTGAGGAGAGAGTGAATTTTAATGATAACGGAACTCTCCTGGATGGCTGTCAGCAGGGAAAGACATACTCTCCTCTAATTCTCTTTCCAACCCCCAGGCAGAGAGAGGCTGGACCCCTACTTAGTACACAAGGAGAATGGAGTTAAGAAATTTGCCAGAGGTCAAACACAAGCAGAAGAGCCAAGACGAAGGCCAAGCTGTCCAACCCCCGGTCCCGGCACATTCTTCCTGCCCCACATTGCCCAAGGCAAGTAATGTTTGCCAAAATGACTTTTCCTCAAGGATCAAATTCACTTGCCCTCGGAGGACCTTTGCTGTGAAGGGGAGGCTGTCCTAGGTGATCTCCAAGGACCCTGTGAGCTCTGCCACTGCCAGAGGCTTTCATGCGATACCTTTAAGCCAAGATGAGACTGGTTTCGCAAAACAGCTTATAGGAGAAAACTGCCTTTATAAGCGCCACCTCAGATATAACTCTAATTTAACTGCCTTGACTTTCCCATTTTGAAAAATGGATCTGTACCAAGCTCACCATTTGCTCTCCAAATACACTGCACGTTCCTGAGAGACACATTTATAGCTAAGCAAAAAATCAAGGTTGATGACAGTGCCGTGAGAAAAAGCAGGGAATAAAACTCTTTTGCCAAATTTAACAAGGTTATCACTCTTCTTTGAAAGTATTCTTTTAAAAATGCTGATCATCATGTACTCAGAGAAATGCAATCCACCGTGAGGATAAGGAATGGGTTGGGTAACTCACAATCCGTCTTCTTCCCTCCTTTGAAGTGTGAGAGCTAAAGTCTCACCAGCTCCCCACCGCCCTCCACCCCCCCAGGCAAGGTGGTGCCAGGAGTATTCGTGGTAAAAATCTAAATTCAGTGTTGAGGCACCAGGCAACACACTCAATTTGAAGAAGAATGATGGCTAAGATATAGTCCTTGCCCAAAGAGTTACCGTTCTTTTCTCTTCTTGCCTGAAGATCTTTGCCTCTGTTTCCACCAAAACACACATGACTGACGACATTCCTATCACTGGCACATGAAGATAAAGGATCACAATAATCAGTTATAACCTACTCACATTCTGGAGATGGATCTTCATGACTCTCTCCTCCTCATATCTAACACTGAAATATTATAAGGGAAAAAAAGCCAGTATATTTAAGTCACAGTAAGTGATCAAGCAATGATGATCTTGGCTTTCTTTAACTCATGATAAAGAATGAAGAAGTTTGCAAATGTTCATACTTTACTGTGAGATACAAGTGATTTGCAACCACCTGCTAAGATATTGACGCAGCAGTACCTTGAGCACAACGTAAGGCTGTGAGCCCATGTCATGTGGGAACTGAAGCTCAAGTTCAAGTTTCTGCCCCCTGCCGTGCACAGGTTCTACACCATATGATTCCAGTGGGCACCAGTCACATAGCAGGTGATATGACAGATGCCCACCCTCCTTCCCACAGCCCCACCCCAGAGTCATGTAATGAGATGAGATTGCTCAGATTGGACTTTGGAACCCGGGTGGAAGTTCCTAGAAACCCACTTTGACCAGGTTAAACTTCCACCCCATGACCTTCCTTCTAGCCAAATTAGGTGGATTGTTTTCTACAAGGAAGTCCCTAAGCCTGACTTCTGATTTTGTGGTGAAGGAGAGAAAAGCAGGAATCCTGGTTTGCACTCTGATCATCCTTTAGGAAGACTTGGTTTCTTATGAACCTGGGCGCTTTCATATAGAGGATAATCCATCATTTGGTTTCTTATGAACCTGGGCACTTTCATACAGAGGATAATCCATCCCTAAAAAAGGAGCACTAAACATAAGATGGCATGTCTCTACCCTCTTGCTTTCTGTTGCCAAAGGAAAACAGTTCTCAAAACCTAAGACCAATCACATGAAAATGACCCAGTAGCAGCGTGCTTGCAGAACACTGGGCAGGTGTGGAACCATGGGAGCTACTCTAAGGTGGGTCAGTGCCAGATGCCCATCTTAGGGACAGGAAGCAGCACCACGGCTGCTCCGATGACAGTGGTTGATGTGGGCAATAGTAGCTCTGATAGGTAGAGAGGGGTACGGGATGTCCTGACTTTGTCAGGGGCTCTCCTGTTCATTAAACCTCCTTTAAAGACATTGTGTTAAAAGAGTTTATGAGTGAGTTACATTGGACTATCTGATGAGAGGGCCTCCCTCTTCCCCCAGTAAATGAACAGATGTTCTGGGCCTCCTCCCTAATATCCTCATCAAAGTTTCCATTAGATAGGCCGTTAGAAATAAGTGCTTTTCATACCCCAAGAAAACTTCCCAGTCGTCATGGCTGCTTCCATATCCTCTGACAAGCTGCTCCGAAGTTATTTCAAGATGGCAATAGCAGAAAGATGGATTGGCTCTGGCAACAGGGAGTCCTAAAGTCCTGCCATTCACTGAGCAGAGAAACGTGTGCCTGCCATGGGCGGCTGATAAGGGAAGTGGACACAGGATAAACTTCAGCCCAGACAGCTGACAAAGCTCAAATGCAGCCTTTGGAAAAACAGTAACTACTGGGCCTCTGCTTCGAGAAGCAAAGACTGTGGGCTTTGTTCGATTCTTGGGCTATTAGCATCACCAGGAGGCTTATAGTTCTGAACGGTTGCCGCCTGCTCCAGAGACAACGGAACCCAAAAGTATATCTCATAAGCCAGTTTCCTGTAGGAAATCTAAATGCTAAAATGTTCTTTCACCTCCAGCACCCCAACTCTCTGCCTCTCGTCCCTACCACCCCAACCTCTCCATTCCAATTCATTTTCAGGAACAGAACATCATTTGTAAGTGATGGATTTCCCAGTGTGTATTTCCAAGCTGGATAACCACTAAACTTATTGGAGGGCTTAATATGTGCTTCATGAGAACAGTGAGAGTTTTACATGCATGATCTTGTTGAAGCTTCAGAACTCTCCAGTGTAATAAGCACACCATTTTATAGATGACAAAATTGTGGTTCAATGAGGTGAAAAGCATACCGTTAGTAGGTGGCAGCTTTGGGATCTGACCTCCAGTCAGACAGGTCTGGTTCTCAGGCAGAGCCCTCTTTTAATCAGTGCACTATCTTTCTCTCATCCCTTCTTAGTTTATGGAAAGAGGTCACATTGAGAGAAGTTTCAGGGCTTGCAAAGGCTTGGGAATCCCTCACCCAGATTACAGGTTTGGAGAAGCACAAGTTGATCATGCTCCAATGCGATAAAATAAGAATGACTCCTTCTCAGAGTCCCTGGTGTCTGAGCTTGTCCCCCTCCAAACACTGTCCACTTTGCTCATTGCTATCTTTTTGTGGTTAAGCAAGCCATATCTTACTTATCTCTAGCTTCTGTAAAGATTCCCTGAAGCCCTCCCTGACTAGACAGGCCTCCCAGGGTTCTTTCTCTTCACCATTAGTCAATATTTCCTAATGTTGAGCCTCTTCCAGGAAGACAGGAGAAGCAGTTCCAAATGCAAGTTATTAGCTCATGTGTAGGGCTTTGACACAGTGTTCTGGTCACTTACAAAGGCAAATACACAGCTGGTTCAAGGGCAGCTCCTCGTCATTTTCCATCATTGAAAAAAGTTAAGTCTCAGTAACTAATTGCTTTTAAACAGCTAGTCCCTTAACATCTGTGGGGATAACTAGGCAGACCCTTACTAGGTCTCTTCACCTAGGAGCTCACCTTTTTGCCTTTTTTTAATGCAGTTCATGGGGTTCTCACAGCAAGTATACTGGAGTGATTCGCCATTCCCTCCTCGAGTGGATCACGTTGTGTCAGAACTCTCCACTATGACCTGTCAGTCTTGGATGGCCTTGCATGGCATGACTCATAGCTTCATTGAGTTATGCAATCCTGTACACTCAATGTACAGGAACTTGGGCAAACTCTGGGAGATGGTGAGGGACCAGGAAGCCTGGAATTCTGTAGTCCATGGGGTCAAGGAGAATCAGACATGACTTGGCGACTGAACAACAACAGGAGCTCACCTAAGGCAATGTGCACAATTACTGAGCACTGTTTCCTAAAAAGCTCTGACGGTCCATTAGGACCAATCACCTAGCTACACAGAGATGTACAAATTGCACCATTTCTTTAACAAATATTCCCCTCATTGCAATGCAAGGTCCAGAGCCAGAATACAAAACTGCACTGAAAACTTAACGAAAACAGCTGTGAATTGGTTTTAAGTACATTTCTCAAGTGGCCGTTTTTTTTTTTTCCAAGGGGCATAGAAACACTGTATTTTCATCAATGGTTTTCTATTGATAACCTTGAGATTTAAATGCTTTACTTCTGTTTGCATTCATTCAACAAATGTTACACTGAACACCCAGCTACATGCATTTGCAAGATAATAGGGATGCCAGACTGAACTGGCTGAAGACTGTTGAGGAGTTCACTGCCCCATGGGGATGACACTTATTGTATCATGAAGAATTAGCTAGGTGATGCTGCAGGAATATACATCCCCAACATCTTGTTGCCCCAAATTAGCAAAGGTTCTTCCTCGTGTTATATGTGTATTGTGGGTCAGGGGTCTGGGTTGATGGAGTAGTTGCCATCTCTAATGTTGCCAGTCACCACACTAGAAGAAAAGAGATGTCTGAAGATTCTTGCACCAGTAATTAAATGTTTCAGTCTAGAAATAACACTCATCCCTTCCACTCCCAATTCATTATCCAGAACTAGTCGTTTATCTTACCCAATCACAAAAAAATCAGGAAGGGCCATTCCCTCTTACAACTAGATTGGGAAAGATCCAGCAACACATGATAGATAGCCCTAAGAAATCCCACACACATTTTGGTAAGTAATCGTGATACAATGTGAAAAGTGCTATAATAGAGAAATGGAACAAAACAAGAGGGATTAATTGCTAACATACTTCATGGTGTAATTACAAAAGATGCCCAAAGGAGGGGGCATTTGAACTTAGTCTTAGAGGACACAAAGGCTTTGTTGTGGGGGCAAAGGTATGGCCATTCTAGGAGAAAGAGCACTGCAGAGGCAGGGATGAGAAAATGCCTCCCATCTGAACGAAGTGGAAGGAAATCCAGTGTGTCTGAAGCACCAGATTCAGGAGCGGTAGAAAGCAGAGGGGCCAACTGTGGGACACATTTGCCTTTCTTGAGTGTTTGGCTTCATCTTGCCAACAATAGCAGATAACAGAGATTGCTGGGCTTCCTAGATGGTGCTAGTAGTAAAGAACCCTTCTCCCAATGAAGTAGACATAAGAGACATGGGTTCGAGCCCTGGTTCAGGAAGATCCCCTGGAGGAGGCATGGCAACCCACTCCAGTATTCTTGCCTGGGGAATCGTCACAGACAGAGGAGCCTGGTGGGTTATAGTCCATGGGTTCACAAAGAGTCAGACAAAACTGAAGTGACTTAGCACACACACCCTACAAGGGAGAGTTCAACAGTGGATTGTCTGAAGTATGTTTGCTTGTTTTTAGGAAGATAACACAGAGGAAGCATTGATGAAGACCTGAAATGCAGAGGAAAGCTGATTAGGGAGTTGGCACTGTCCTCCAGGTGAGATAGTGAGCCAAGCCGCAGGCACTGCCAGTGGAGTCTGAAATTTGAGGCATTTCTGAGGAAGAGTTGATAAATCCTATTGTTGTTATCATTAATAAACATTAATGGTCTTAGTTAACACGGGGCCGATGACAAGGCAAACCTTCAGGACCACTTCAGGGCTGTCAGTTTAAGATATGGGGCAAACATTACACCATTCACCAAGACAGAATTGCAGCTGGAGGATGAAGCAAGTCGAGGCAGGAAGATCTGAACATGTTGGATTTGAGATGCCCATGGAGATTCAGGTGGAGATGTCCCTGGGAATACAGGGCCCAGAAGTCTGAATTTTTTTAGAACTTGGGATAAATGTAATTGATGATTAGTGCATGGAGCGGGCAGCTGAGCCATGTTAATACTTGCAGTGTCTCACAGAGAAAACTGAAGGAATAAATGCAAATATACAGAAACATTCTGAAGTAAACTTTGTTAGCCATGACGTTAAAACTAGGGTTCAATCCCTGGGTCACCCTTGGAGGAGGGAATGGCAACCCACTCTAGTATTCTTGCTGGGGAATCCCATGGACAGAGGAGCCTAGTGAGTTATACAGTCCATGGGGTCACAAAAGAGTCGGACATGCCTGAGAGCCTAACACTTTCACTTTCACATATATATATATATAAAATGCAGATATGCAGATATATAATATATATATATCTTTATATATCTGTATAATGAAAACTCAAGGGAAAAGAATTTGGAAATATCTCATCCACCCAAATGCTCAGAGAAGACTACTTCCAAAATTTCAGTTAATACTGCCCTCATTGAAGCACAAAGTTGTTGTCTGTGGAAATGTTGATAATTTAGAACAAACATGTATATATTTCAGTCAGAACTGATTGGATGTTTAACCTGAGGAAAGAATTTTGAAACTGAACTATTAATGACAATTGTAAGTAATCAACGCTGTTTTTCAAAGTGACTAATCAAGTTTTCAGGGTTTCTGCAAATTTGCGTGGCCATCCATAGAACTTTCTATTAAGCTGGTTTTTTTCCTTTAATTTTTGATTAAATTGGCCAAAATCAGCAATCAAGATTTCCATATTACTATGTAATGTATAGGGTAGCAGAGTACACTAGGCTCCCACTAACTCCAAAAAAAGATCACTTAGAAGACTGGAGGGGGAAATCTGAACTCTCACTGTCAACGTTCCAAAAGATAAACAGAGCATTATAAGTCATTTTGAGGCAACAGGATCAGGGTTTTTAAATAAATCATATTAATATGTGGATAAGACAAGCATTATTCTCTTCCCTCAAAATTTACAAGAGTATTTGTTTTTGCCAAGTAGGAAGGTGACTGTTGGGCTGTGTGCCTGGGGACACATGGAAGACTTTCTGGTCTTGCCTGTCACATGCATGCAGGGGTCACACCATTTTCTAAGTAGCTAATTTTGGCTCCTGGGATCAATCCACTTTTGACAGGCAAGCTCAGGTGGTTTCTGGTAACAAGCTATAACAAGGAAAAGAACATTTCTTCTGGGATAAAGACCACTCAGGAATGGGTAAAAATCCACACATTTCTAGGAAGTGAAAGTGAAGAATATACAACTTAGGGCTGCCCTGGTGGCTCAGTGGTAAAGAATCTGCCTGCCAATGCAGGAGACAGGTTCAATGCCTGGTCCTGGAAGATCCCATAAGTCACAGAGCAACTAGGCTTCTGTGTCACAACTATTGAGTCTGTGCTCTAGAACCAGTTCGGTTCAGTCAGTCAGTCGTGTCCGACACTTTGTGATCCCATGGACTGCAGCATGCCAGGCTTCCCTGTCACTTGTCAGCGGTCAAGTGCTGACCCATACTTCCACAGGAGGGACTCAAACACAGTTCTGGCTCAGTCTCTGTAGGGTCTCTGGGCTCTAGAGCCAGGCAGCTGCAATATCTGAAGCCCATTGGCCCTAGGGCCAGTGCTCTGCAATGAAAGAGTTGAGTCCACTCACTGCAACTAGAGAAAAGCCCGTGCAGCAGCTAAGACCTAGCACAGTCATAAATTTAAAAAAAAAAAAAAATTTTTTTTTTTTAAAGAACAAACAGGTTAGATTCTCGAGGCTTGTTTTAACTTTGATTTTTTTCTAAGGCCAGGTGACACTTGTGCTTGTCTTTTTCACATGCAGCCACTCTAAAAAACTATACCCGACTGTGTAGTTGAGTCTGTCTTTTTACATTTCAAAAACTAAACATATTTTTCTCCTTCTGTGCTAATCTATGTTCTGAAACACTGGATTTTAAATGTTTGTGCCTGACTCACATAAAGAAGGGCTTCTCTTGTGGCTCAGCTGGTAAAGAATCAGCCTGCAATACAGGAGACCTGGGTTCGATCCCTGGGCTGAGAAAATCCCCTGAAGAAGGGAAAGGCTACCCACTCCAGTATTCTGGCCTGGAGAATTCCATGGACCATACAGTCCATGGAGTCACAAAGAGTCGACATGACTTTCACTTTCACTTCACATTAAGAAATATGGGCAAATATCACTGAAAGCAAAGATTCACAAAACAACATTTTTACTTAAATGTGTGACCCAGCCTGATTTTTTCCAAGTTTGTTCTGTTCTATTCTAAATCATTCATGACCCACTAAGTGAATTTGACCCCATTTTGGGAAATACTGTTGTGGAACATCCCTCCCCAAAAGATACATTTAAATGTACATTGAAAAAAGCAAATGGCTTCGGTGATGAATGATGCTCTCAGCAGGCACACAGAAGTACTGAGTTTGTGAGGAATCTGTTCAGAGCTGACTGTCGCCAGTCTCACATGGAAGTTGATCAGATTCTACTGGGCCTCAACTCTGTGGAACTGTCTTCGGAGTTTGACTCAACTTTCATCACCAGAATGTTAACCAACTTTGTTCTTTACCAGGTGGTAGCGGTAAAGTATCTGCCTACCAATGCAGGAGACGTAAGAGACCTGGATTTGACACTTGGGTCAGGAAGATCCCCTGGAGGAGGAAATGGCAACTCACTCCAGTATTCTTGCCTGGAGAATCCCACGGACAGAGAAGCCTGGCAGGATAGAGTCTATTGGGTTTCAAAGAGTTGGACACAACTGAAGCGACTTAACACACAGCACATTCTCAAACAAAGTTCCATCCTTTTCTGACTTAACTTTCAGCTAACATATTTGACTTCACTGATTCTAGACCAACACAACTCACCTGAACTTTTTATGTCTATGGAAAAGTTTTATACCTGTCCTGTCCAAATTGGTGGCTACTTGCAACAGATGGCTAGCGAGCACTCAAGACATGACTAATACAACTGAGGAACTGAATTTTAAATTTTAATTTCAATTATTTAAACGTAAATAACAGTCGATGGGGTCGCAAAGAGTCTGACACGACTGAGCGACTTCACAAACAAACAAACAAAACCACATATATTGATAGTAACAACCATATTAAATAGTGCTCACTCTAGCTAAACTCTCAGAACATGTTTTCATTTCTTCATTATACAGTTTCCCCTTTTACCGCATGCTTCCCAGGGGGGCTAGTGGTAAAGAATCTGCTGGTACAGGAGACACAGGTGTCACAGTTTTGATCCCTGGGTTGGAAAGATCCCCTGGAGTGGGAAATGGCAACCCACTCCAGTATTCTAGCCTGGAAAATTCTACAGGCAGAGAAGCCTGGCGGGCTACTGTCCTGGGTCAGAAAGATCCCCTGGAGTAGGAAATGGCAACCCACTGCAGAATTCTAGCCTGGAAAATCCTACAGACAGAGAAGCCTGGCAGGCTACTGTCCTGGGTCAGAAAGATCCCCTGGAGTAGGAAATGGAAACTCACTCCAGTATTTTTGCCTAAAAAATTCCATAGACAGGGGAGCCTGGTGGGCTACAGTCCATGGGGTTGCAAAGAGTCTGAAACGACCAAAGGCACATGCAGACCCTGCACCTTACTGCTTACGGTTAATTGCCTTGCATCACAGTGATAATGCACTCTTTACACATTGTCTGGCTCATTCTTGGTCCTTTAAAGTCATGTTTGTAGACAAAAGATTCGATCCACACACAACATTTTCCTGCCAGTTTCCATTTAAAAAATGAATTTCTCTTTTGTTTTTGTCACAGCTTCATTTTCCCACAACCTTCAACATCCTATCCATTTTCGAAAGCTTAAAAGAGAAAAGACAAACCTAAAAACTAATCACAGACTCAGTAGGCATGCTCTGGACTGGGGAACAAGATGTGATTGAGGCTGAATAAGCAGTCCCAAATGTCATTTGGTGGTGGTGGGTGGATTGAACTTGCCTAGCTCTGGACTGTACCTTTTTTTTTTGGCATCTATTCTTGAGAAATGTGTATATTTTGTATCTGAAATTGCAGAGTACATTAGTAGAGACTACTGTTTAAATGGAGTAATATGTTGGGGAATAAAAAAAAGATTTTTTTCAAAAGACACTTTTTGCTTCCCAGGGAGCTTTGGACTGAGGTAGACCAACACAGGTAGACGTCCCTTCACCATGAGGCAGACTCAAAACGAGATGACACTGTGAGGCAGGAGTAATATTGTTTAAGAGACTATTAGAGAAGAAATAGTTCAGAGTTGGGAAGGGAGGTATGGAGGGCTTCATAGCAAAGATACCTTGTAGGCTATGGCTTATAAATTGACACTTAAAAGGATTTGGGGACAGTGAAGAACATTCCAGGCTGGAA
The DNA here is from genome assembly GCA_006410615.1 of Neotragus moschatus. Lineage (NCBI taxonomy): Eukaryota > Metazoa > Chordata > Mammalia > Artiodactyla > Bovidae > Neotragus > Neotragus moschatus. The sequence continues at coordinate 1,310,229 of SJYA01000696.1, read as the reverse complement.
AACAAAGTAAAGGGAGAATTATAGAGCTTGAGGGTATGGCATGTTTGAAGAAAGCTAACTTACATAAGGTGTCAAAGTCTGATGTATCTAATCAGTCTATATTTTAAGAAGATGCATTCATCGATAAATATTTACTTTGGTCAGCAAGATAAAAATGGTTAGAGGAAAATAATACTGGAGCAGGGAGATAAGCTTCTGGCGTGTGTGTGTTAAGTTGCTTCAGTTATGTCCGACTCTTTGTGACCCCATGGACTGTAGCCTGCCAGATTCCTCTGTTCGTGGGATTTTCCAGGCAAGAATACTGGAGTGGGTTGCCACGCTCTCTTCCAGAGGATCTTCCAGACCCAGGGACTGAACCCATGTCTGTTATGTCTCCTGCATTGGCAGGTAGGTTATTTACCACTAGCGCCACCTGGGAAGATGAGATAATCCAGGTAAAAGACAACAACCCTCTAAACAAGGAGGTGGCAAGCCATGTCCCTTGGGCTAAATCAGATCAGAAATCTGTTTCTGTAAATAAAGTTTTACTGAAACACAGTCATGCCTACCTTCTCCTTCACCTATTATCCATGGCTGTGTTCATGCGACAAGAGCAGAGTTGAGTAGTTGCAACAAAGACAGAGTGACTCAGAAAGCCTAAAATATTTACTCTCTGGTCCTTTCAAGACAAAGCTTGCCAGTCTGTGATCTAAATGTGGGTGGTGAGGGTGCAGAGGGTGGCATTCTCATCAAAGAAATGATGGCAGGGAAATTCACAGGATGCAGAGACACACAACATATTGGGACTGATTTACAAGGAAACTTTAACTCAAGGTGTCTTTAGGGTCTCTACTCTGGGAGACATGAAAGAAAGCAATTTCATTAACTGAGACAGAGATGAGAAAAAGTTGGGTTAGGAAAAGAGAAAAGGAGTTCCAAGTTAGGCGTGTTGTATTTGAAGCCCCGTGGCTGCCCCCACCCCTGCGAAGGCGAATGGACCTATCTTTGGAGCCAAGGAAAGAGGCTGAGCATGGCCGAAGACGCAGAGCTGGAAGCAACACACCCAAAGTCAAGAGGTGGTAAGCAGACAGCCCAGAGAGAAAGGAAAGAACTGGGAACGAGACGAAATCCCTGGGGAAATACTCCTATTTACACAGCAGACAGAGAAAAAGAACCAGTAAAGAATTCAACAGAAGGGTAGGAAAAACACCCCAGCATTAAAGAACTAACAAGAGGCAAAAACATTAAGGAGAGAGGCTGGTCAGCAAAGTTGTCCAAAGTTGTCCTAAGGATGAGACAGCGCAAGAATGTTTTAGAGGAGGTGACTGAACACATCAGAACAGTATTGTTGGTATTTAGGGACAGAATCCAAGGAATGAACAGAAGGAGAACAAATTGTGACAGCAAATGAAGACTGATCCTTTGAGAGCCTTAGCTACTGAGGAAAGATGAAGACCAGCTGGATGCTGGAAGGAGAAACAGGTCTAAGGAGGGCTTTCTTGAGGAGAGGAGAGTTTGGGGTAAGCTTATTTTACACAAATGTCAATAGATTCTGGCATGAGGACGTTTCCCAGACTTTGGACAGTTTACATCTTGCTGAGATGCATTTGTTTGCTTCCTTGGGAACTTACATCATTGCTATGGTCTGAAGAGTTGATGCTTCTGGAACCCAAGCACGAGCTCAATGAAATCTTCCTTCTAACTCAAGCTAAAATCTACTTAAATTTTCTAAAACAAACAATAATGTTTTTAAGATCTTCATATATAGATCTTCAGGTGAAAAGCTTCACCTGAAGCTTTTTCAAATATCGTTTGAATTTCAAAGATGAAAAGAGTCACAGTAGAATCTGCTAAGTTGAAAGATGGTATCTAGAAACTTTGGCCTCCCCAATTGGAACATTCCTTTCTCCTGAGCCCGGAAGATTTGCCTCCAGACTCATTTTTCTGGGGCCCAGGGTTCCAGCCCTCAGGAATGTACCTCTTCTCTGGCATTGCTTTGAGCCATCAATTTAACATTTGATTACAGATAAGCAGTAACTTAGCTGGAGGAGAACGGAGGCTAAATCTTCCAGCTTCGGAACCCTAAGTCCTAGGTTGAAACCAGTAGTTGATGAGCAAAACAGACCCCAGAAGACATTTGGCAATGTCTGGAGAAGTTTTTTGTAGTCCTAATTGGAAGTGGGGTGCTACTTGCATCTAGTGGGTAGAGGTCAGGGATGCTGCTAGACTTCCTATGATGTACAGGGCACTCTTCCCACAACAAGGAATTATCCTGCCCAAACTGTTAAAAGTTCTATCCAGTGTGCCCTGAGTTAGCTGTTCTATTTTTAAAAGTATCATATATTAATTCATACTAAAATGAAAAGGCAACTTCCCGGGGCACTAATGGTAAAGAAAATGGTTGCCAATGGAAGAGACAGAAGAGACTCATGTTCGATCCCTGGGTAGGGAAGATGCCCTGGAAGAGGGCACAGCAACCCACTCCAGTATTCTTGCCTGGAGAACTCCATAGACAGAGGAGTCTGGCGGGCCGCAGTCCACAAGGTCACAAAGAGTCAGACATGACTAAAGGGATAGCACACATGCATGCACAAAATAAAAAGACTGATATTGTATTAATGTGTCGTTTATGCTGGGGGGGGGGGGGGGAGGGGACCTTTACAGGTGTAGGTAGTTTTGTCTGTCTAGCCAAAATTCATCCCGTTTCCTTTTTCCCAACAAACTACCCATTCCCAGCCACAAACAGTAATCAATATAAGGCATTCCAGGTTTTAAGAGTGGGCATGGAAGCTAGATTGGCTCAATCAAACTTAAGGAATGAGGGACTGGTGCTAATAAATGCATAAAAATGACTGTCTAGGAAAAAATACAGTCTACATACAGCTGTCTGAAGAGGCCTTACAAATAGCTGTGAAAAGAAGGGGAGCAAAAAGCAGAGGAGAAAAGGAAAGATATTCCCATTTGAATGAGGAGTTCCAAAGAATAGCAAGGAGAGATAAGAAAGACTTCTTCAGTGATCAATACAAAGAAATAGAGGAAAACAACAGAATGGGAAAGACTAGAGATCTCTTCAAGAAAATTCGAGATACCAAGGGAACATTTCATGCAAAGATGGGCTCGATAAAGGACAGAAATGGTATGAACCTAACAGAAGCAGACGATATTAAGAAGAAGTGGCAAGAATACAAGGAAGAACTGTACAAAAAAGATCTTCATGACCCAGATAATCGCGACGGTGTGATCACTCACCTAGAGCCAGACATCCTGGAATGTGAAGTCAAGTGGGCCTTAGAAAGCATCACTATGAACAAAGCTAGTGGAGGTGATGGAATTCCAGTTGACCTATTTCAAATCCTGAAAGATGATGCTGTGAAAGTGCTGCACTCAATATGCCAGCAAATTTGGAAAATTCAGCAGTGGCCACATGACTGGAAAAGGTCAGTTTTCAATCCAATTCCAAAGAAAGGCAATACCAAAGAATGCTCAAACTACTGCACAATTGCATTCATTTCAGTTCAGTTCAGTTCAGTCACTCAGTCGTGTCAAACTCTTTGTGATCCCATGAATCGTGGTACGCCAGGACTCCCTGTCCATCACCGACTCCCTGTCCATCACCAACTCCCAGAGTTTACCCACACTCATGTCCATCGAGTCAGTGATACNAATCCAATTCCAAAGAAAGGCAATACCAAAGAATGCTCAAACTACTGCACAATTGCATTCATTTCAGTTCAGTTCAGTTCAGTCACTCAGTCGTGTCAAACTCTTTGTGATCCCATGAATCGTGGTACGCCAGGACTCCCTGTCCATCACCGACTCCCTGTCCATCACCAACTCCCAGAGTTTACCCACACTCATGTCCATCGAGTCAGTGATACCATCCAGCCATCTCATCCTCTGTCATCCCCTTTTTCTCCTGCTCCCAATCCCTCCCAGCATCAGGATCTTTTCCAATGAGTTAACTCTTCACATGAGGTGGCCAAAGTATTGGATTTTCAGCTTCAGCATCAGTCCTTCCAATGAACACCCNCCTTCTCCAGTGGATCACATTCTGTCAGACCTCTCCACTATGACCTACCCATCTTGGGTGGCCCACATGGCATGGCTTAGTTTCACTGCGTTAGACAAGGCTGTGGTCTGTGTGATTAGATTGACTAGTTTTCTGTGATTATGGTTTGTGTGTCTGCCCTCTGATGCCTACATAGACATACACTTATTATAAATCTTTACTAATCTAATGGATGTTTAGAACCCAAAATACAATAACACAAAAAATGTTCCTCATTGTAAATTCCATACTATAAATAGATTTTCACGGAATATTCTTATTCACTTTTGCCATTCTTACATCTCTAACCAATCGATGGTTGTAACTGACAGATAAGTTTTAATGCTGGCATGAATGCTGGCTGCTTTTGCTTCTGTTACAAGTAAAACAATGAAAGCACATGATCAGAATTTCACTCATCTTTCAATGATGTGACTTCTCTGCTGAATCAGATAAAACTGGAAAAATATCTCCTCAAATTTCTGCACTATTCACAACCCAAGTGGTTTAGAATAACACTTTAAAAAATTTAATCTGTATTATTTGCATTTCCCCATCACTTTCTGTAGTCTGTGTGTGTGTGTGCGTGTATGTGTGCTTAGTCACCTAGTCATGTCTGACTCTTTGCAACCTATGGATTGTAGCTTGCCAGGCTCTTCTGTCCATGGAGTTCTCCAGGCAGGAATACTGGAGTGGGTTACCGTTTCCTCCTCCAGAGGCTCTTCTCGAGCCATGGATCACACCTGTGTCTCCTGCATTGGCAGGCGGATTCTTTACCACTGAGCCACCAGGGAAGCCCTACACAAACAAAAAACAGTATCTCATAACCTGTTTATTGCACTTGCCCATTTCTAGGCTGTGAATACTGTCATCGTGGCCAATTTCAGGTCACCAACACGGAGCTGGGGAGGGCAGAGCGGTAGCTCCCATTGTAGAGTATTACCATCATCCACACGCGATGGATGTAAATCACGCCAGGGGCACAGAGGAGAGTAAAATTAGTAAAATAAGAGGGAGTGATGAATTTTGAATAGCTATTATCTTTGTTTTTAATCAAGTTTATTTTGTTTTAGGTTTATATAGTTTAACTTTTAATAACATCTATGTTTAACAACCGGTTGCAAAATTTCTGAAAATTTGACAATCAGATCTCAGGGGCCAGGAGAAGGCAATTCTAGCACACCAAAGATTGGAGAAGAGGTTTTCATTTTCTCTCCTGAAGTGTGTGAGTAAGTAAGCGTGTCAGTAGGGTTTCCACTGATGGCTATTGTAGCCAGGAGAAGAAGATCCAGGCTTTGTCTGAGGCCACTGTAAAACAGGCAAAATGGAGAAACAAAAAAAACCTGAGTCGTCAATGTGATCACTCAGTGATCAAGCCGTGCCCGGAACCCACTCTACCACTGATCTGCTCATGGAAAATACTCTTGCCCCTACTGTGCAGGCCAGCTTGTATAATAGTTTTATGATGTGTGTAGCCAAAAGCTTTTCAAGCCAATAATGTTTTTTGTTTTTGTGTTTTCTTAGGAAACAATGGCTTAATGAAAGAAGTCATGTCTGATCATAGAAGCTTGGCCTTTGAAATTAGGGAGAGTATTTTAGAACCTTTCAGAAGTCAAGAAAGAGACTTGGCTTACTTCATCTGTATTCTTTATTTCTTTCCTGCCATCCTGCCTATGCCAGACCGCCTTCAAATCTCAATTCACTCAGCTCTGTGTCTTTGAAGACTTCTCTAAATCTTTTCTCTTTCATTTCCCAAAATAAAGTGAATTCTCTCCCTCAGTGCCTTTGGTGTAGATAAATTGCATATCATACTGCATTTTTTTTAACATTTGTCAGACTCCCAACTTCTCAGAGGTCAGGTTATTTATACTGTTTTGTCTTATTTTTTGTTTCCCTGTATTTCCAGTCCCAAAACATAGCAAGTCCTCAATAAAGTTGTTAAGGACTGAATTGTGTTCCCTCAAAGTTTATATGGATCTTCCCTTGTAGCTCAGTTGGTAAAGAATCTGCCTGCAATGCAGGAGACCCAGATTCGATTCTTTGGTCGGGAAGATCCCCTGGAGAAGGAAATGGCAACCCACTCCAGTATTCTTGCCTAGAGAATCCCATGAACAGAGGAGCCTGGCAGGCTATAGGCCATGGGGTAGCAAGAGTTGGACACAACTTAGTGACTAAACCACCACAAGTTCATATGCTGAAGCCTTAGGTTGCCATGTGACTATATTTGGAGATAAAGTCTTTGCAGAGTTGTTGCTGCTGCTGCTGCTGCTAAGTTGCTTCAGTCGTGTCCGACTCTGTGCGACCCCATAGATGGTAGTGTTAATTAAGTTTAAATGAGGTGGTAAGGGTGGGGTCATAATCCAATTGGACTGATGTTCTTACAGGAAGAGGAAGAGACACCAGGGATATATGCACAGAGAAAAAGCCCGAGGACCCAGAGAGAAGGTGGCCATCTGCAAGGCAAAGGGAGAGACTTCAGAAGAAATCAAAGTAGCTGGTACCTTGATCTTGAACTTCCAGTCTCCAGAACTGTAAGTAAATACATTTTTCTTGCTCAAAGCTTCCAGTCTGCAATTTTTTGTTATGGCAGCAATACAAAATGTGGGTTGACAATGCATGTGTCCTTTAATAAAGATGGTTCACACAGATTCATGAATCTACTGCTGTGAAGCACTTATCTGCTTTTACTACCCCAAGAATATGGACTTTCCTGTAGCTCAGTAGTAAGCAATCTGCCTACCAGCAGAAGGAGGTGCGGGAGTGGAATCCCTGGGCCAGGAAGATCTCCTGGAGGAGGAAATGGCAACCTAATCTAGTATTCTTGCCTGGAAAATCCCATGGACAGAGGAGATTGGCAGGCTGTAGTCCATGGGGCCATAAAGAGCACTCATGCACCCTAAGAACATGATTTCATCAAAACTATGGCAGAGCAAGTTAATTTTGTTTTGGTTAAGAAAAGAGAGAGAAATACAGCATATCTCTCTGCCATGGAAATTATAAAGAAAGATATTTTCTCCATTAAGTCCTTCCATATCCCTAATTTCTGATTTGTTCTCTTGTAGGTTTGTTTTGATTGGAGAATGATGAACCCAGTGGAGACCTGGGAAATACATACAAAAGGGAAATGGGACCAAAGAAAGGGGTTGCTTTCATCTCCGTGAAAGCAAAGCTGTTTTTGTTGATACATATGGAAAAAATCAGGCCCAATTATAGATTGTGATTTGGCAGCAAGGTTGCAGCCTCACCACAGGCCTTTTCTTTCTTTCCACAGATATACCATTACAGTCCACTGAGCCCCAAGCCCTCCATCACTGGCAGGGCTATTCCTCGGAGAAATGGACCACGCCAGAGGTGTCTCCATCATTGTTGTGATGGGTTTCAGTGAGAAAGGGTTTCCTGTCTTTTGACTCTAAGCAAGAAGATGCCTGCTTGGTCAGGGCAACACCCAGTTAGGCTCCTAGTGGAGAGAGTCACAATGCCTCACACAAATGGGTGTGGGCATTCCTTATTGCCCCCTCTAACCTCAGCCCCTCTTCAAAACCAGAGCTTTCCTGGTATTTCATATAGATTTTAGGTTGATAATGATCAATCTTTTTTTCTAATCTACTTATAGGGATATTCAGAATGCTTAAAGTAGAGAATATCAGGGTGCTTGAAGACCTGATTCTAACCTGCTCTCTACTAACTTACCAAATGAACCTGGGCAAGCTCCTGCCCCACTAAGAACCTCACTCTTGTCATCTGTGAAACAGAGGTTGGACTCAAGGATCTCCAAAGTCTTTCCCCGATGAAACCACCTCCTGTGCTTTCACCATGGTAGCAACCAGCCACATGCAGGCTGTTCAAATTAATGAAATGAAATTTAAAATGTAGTTCCTCAGTCTCACTAGTCACATTTCAAGGGTTTTTATAGCCATATGGGGCCAGTGGCTACCATATCGAACAGCATCCATAAAAAGTATTTCCATTATTCAGAAAGACCATTGGACAGCCTGGCTTTAATGCTTTCATTTTGCCAAAACTGTAGATAATTTCACAACACACTCTGACAGTTCAATAGCACTTTTGTGCTATTCAATACACCATTACATTTAACCACACAAAATGGGTAAGAAAAGTGTTATTATGTCTACTCTATCAGACAAGGACACTACTCAAAGATGAAATGCCTTGCTCTAGGGTCATGCTGCTAATGACCAAATGTATTTTCCAAATTTGAAACTCTCTCTACACATGGCACTAAGTCACAAGGAAAAGACATGCATGGCCTCACCAAGCCCATTCCAACTCATAGCGGCAAAGAACTAAGGCCCACTTATTAAGAGCCGATCTAGAAACCCTGTGCCTTAGTTTAGATTTTAACTCAGCATGTGTTTGCTGTGTGACCAGGGATAAGTTACTTAACGTCTCTGGGCCCCTTTCCCCTCATCTGTCAAATGGGAATGACAAGAGTCGCTGCTTATAAGAATCACACCAGCAGATGCAAATAAAGTGCTGAGCTCGCAGAGTCAGGCAATTGCTCTCTGGAAGTTAACTACTGTTAACCTTATCCTTCCTCCAGACCTTTGCACGTCCTCCGTCCCAGCAGTCCCACTGACAATCCTTGCAGATTTACTGCCCTTGTCTAAGGAAGATGCTACTCTTTCCACCTGGACAACAACTCCTTTTTGGAAACCTACTGAGTAATTTGGCCTCATAACCTCCTGAGGCCATGAGCTCTCCAGATTAATTACAAGCGTTCAGGAAGAACTCTCTCCTCGGAGGGATGGGATTAACCCGCCTGGGCTGTGTGCCACAAGCAAATAGCTTTCCCCTCTATAATTTTTCCAAGCCTTTTCAGTGCCAGGAGCCCACTGTGCGCCTGCCCTGGGGAAAGGCCTGGCCACAGTAGGTGCCACTAGTTCATGGTGGTTGGGGGGGCAGTGGGGGGCCCTTCAGATCTGTGCAGGGTTTTCTTCCCTGCCTCAGGGTCCAGCAGTCTGACCCCACAGCTGGCTCTGCCCAGACTGTTATCCCCTGGAAGAGGCACTGCAGACAAATGTGTCCCTCGTGATGGCTTTTCCTTCCCCATCCCCTCACAGTGGAGCGTCTCAACAATATTTACTTCGTTGGAGCCACAGAGCATGGGGGGCCAGTCTACAGAGCCCAGCTCCACCAGACAGGGGGTGGGGGCGAACAAGGCACAGGCCCAGCTGCAAGGGTGTTTCTCCATCCTGCCCACCCTCTCCTGGGGCCACCCCAGGACTGAGGAAACGAGGAATCTTATAGTCATGCTTCATTTCTCCAGGAGCCAGTAATGGAGTTGTGGGGAGTTTCTAGATGTCTCTTGGGGCAGAAAAATGAAGTGCTTTGGCTCCTGGCTGTGGCTATGGGGCATCATGGCACACAGGCATGGTGTGAACATTAACAGCGTCCAGTGGTAGAACCAGCCTGCTGGCTGCCCTGGAGTACCAGAGCCATCGGCACCCCATGGAGAAGGGGCATCGGTCACGCACATATTCATTTGTTCATTCATTCAACAGTACTCCTGGAAACTTAGTCTTGGGATGATTCTGAGATAAGTGAAAGCCAGCTCCTCTTGCAGATCAAAGCAGGCATGGAGAATATGAGAGAATCTGGGTGTCAGTATAACACCTGAGACACGAGCAAAGGGCTGCACGGGGCCCCAGGGTTCTTCAGAAGGCGGTGGCATGGAAGCTGGGTCTCAGTGGCTCAGTGAGAATTCAGAGGTGCTGGAGTGGGAAATAGGGTGCTGGGGGGAGATCTTGGCCGTTCACATGTGACTATTGTACAGACTTACTCTAAGAGATACTGAAAGCCTCTGAAGGGTGACAGGACCCGAACATGCATTTTCCTGGGATCACTCTGGCTGTTCTGTTGATAAGACTGTTAAGGGTGAAGAACGGATGAAAGCAAGGAGACCAGTCTGGGGGGCTCTTCCAACATTCAAATGACAGATGACTGTTAACCCAAGATCCTAGCAGTGCCTGGTGTATGTGATCCATGTCTTACGTATGAAGGAAGGATGCAGTCATTATAACATCCACTCGTGATATTTTTTAGCCACCTGGCCAAGCCAAACCTTCTCTCTTCTTCAGCAGCAGCCAGGGTTCTGAAGACTGCTTTCCAATGATAGTTACCATCTCTACCTCTTATTCCTTCCTCTAATTTTCCTCCTGTTGTCTTTGTTGTTTAGTTGTTCAGTCGTGTCTGACTCTTAACCACTAAGCTCATCAGGTTTCCCTTCAGAGTATCTTCTCTGGATCTAAGTGCTTTGCAGAGTGCCCGCTCTATCTCTGGGGTAGTAGAAATCCTCTTCTCATGGAATCAAGGGGATCCTGCTTTAGACAATAATACTGGATCAAGCCAAGCCTGCTCCTATGGCTCAGCAATAAAGAATCTGCCTTCAGTGTAGGAGATGCGGGTTTGGTCCCTGAGTCAGGAAAATCGTCTGGAGAAAGAAACGGCAACCCACTCCTGTATTCTTGCCTGGAGAATCCCATAGACAAAGGAGCCTGGAGAGCTACAGTCCACAGGGTTGCAAAAGAGTCGGACGCAACTTAGTGACAAAAAACAACGAAGCAAAACCTGAGCACAGGGAACCCTAAAAATTCCTATAGGCCCAAACGTTGCTTGAAGGATTCATTCCAAGGGATCTGGGATGACAGATATCTAAACGCCGCGTGAGTACAATAGATGCTATTCTTCCCAGAGTTCTTAGGCGAGACCCTGGCTGTCTTACAGAAGACTCTCTTTTGTTTCGCTTCTTTCCCTTCCATAGTGAGCAGAGTCCTTCAAAGGAAGCATTTAGAGGAAAATGTCTCCACAGGAATGATCCCTTTCTTTGAAAACATAATCACACTCAAGAATGACAACAATGTAAATCGCCAGCATCACTAGGCAGAATCTCAATGAATTAAAATTGCCTACATCAGGGTAAGATTAGGCCAGTTGTCTTGACAGGAGCCTGAGTGTTGCTGGGGTTCGGACTTCGAGCCTTTCAAAAGCAAATATTGTTAGAGCTCCACGGATGCCTCAGCAGCACCGATAGTCACCCCCTAATAAGACCATCCTTGTCTGGAACAGAACAAATTACTCTGTCAGTCTCTGAAACCCCTTCATTATGCGTCCCACAAAGACAAATAAATCTGGACACGTTGATAGGATTGATCCTCCAAAGTCTAGGTTTGTCACACAAGCAGAGGTTACCTCTGCTTATAAAATAGGTGGAGGCAAACGGGATGCCCTCAAAGTCCAAGTTGAGAAAAGTTGCAGTCAAATCACCAGGCAAACCCAGGAAGGTTTGAATGTCCAAGGAGGTGAAAGGGGGATATGAAAAGCAAAATAGAGCCTTTATGTCTCAAGCCTAGGGGCAGCCTGAGATATTCTGATGCCTGAAACAAATAACAGGAAAAATATGTCAGATGTGTGGTCGCAACATAAATCATGAACGAAAACATAATCTAAAGGCTCCAGAGGGGCAAGAGGAGCAATCGCTTGAGTACAAACTTTGATAACTGTGAATACAATTTTTGCTGCCCAGAGGCAGGCAGTGTAACCAAGTTTATTTTAGGATGTCAAGAGTGACTTGCCCTGGGAAGCTATGATGTGTTCCTTGCCCCGCCCTCCAACCCCCCACATAAAAATATCAAGTAAAATTTCTCTTAAAGAAATTGAAAGTTGATTTTTTTTTTCTGGGAGTAGAACTCACTCCAGACCTCAGCTGACTATGAGAGTAAGAAGACTGGCTTCAAGGACTAAACGTTAGTGCGAGTCCCCCAAGTGTGTGTGAGCCTCACATCCAATTTCCTGTTCCACTTTCACCATTCATACATGAGCGTTTGGATTTATCTGATCTATGTTTCATGATTTGGGCCCTCATTTGTGCAATCTCTTCTAATGCACTGAAGGAACAACTGGTGGATAAAGGCATAATCCCTAAAGCTCAGGTTCTAAGGTCAGACTGCTGCTGCTGCAGCTAAGTCGCTGCAGTCGTGTCCGACTCTGTGCGACCCCAGAGACGGCAGCCCACCAGGCTCCGCTGTCCCTGGGATTCTCCAGGCAAGAACAATGGAGTGGGTTGCCATTTCCTTCTCCAATGCATGAAAGTGAAAAGTGAAAGTGAAAAGTGAAAGTGAAGTCACTCAGTCGTGTCCAACTCAGTGACCTCATGGACGGCAGTCCACCTGGCTCCTCCGCCCGTGGGATTTTCCAGGCAACAGTACTAGAGTGGGTTGCCATTGCCTTCTCCAAGGTCAGACTGCCTGGGTTCAAAGCCCACCCCCACCACTTATTCGTTGGATAATCTCAGACAAGGTGAAGATCAAATTAGATATTCCAAGTAAGTCACTTAGCTATCATGAAATATTTGCAGAATTGAATCAAGAATGGACTAGAGATGAAACAGCAAGGGAAGAGCAAGGGTCTGTATCATGCATGGAGAGTAAGCTTTAAACCCCTAGTCTATGCACAATCAAGAGTTGACCAAGTAAAAACAACAGCAACAGTTCTATAGTAATCCATTTTCATTTGGGGAAAAATATTTTAATATTTTAAAAATTAACAAGAGAAAACAATATAAGGTTACACCCAGTGATCCAGGGGGGCGTCCAAAGAACCTGGCTGTCAATGCAGGAGACGTAAGAAACTTGGGTTCGATCCCTGGGTCAGAAAGAGCCCCTGGAAGAGGGCCTGGAAACACACTCCAGTAGTCTTTCCTGGAGAATCCCATGAACAGAGGAGCCTGGAGGGCTACAGTTCAGGGGGTCACAAAGAGTCAGACACAAACGAGTGCCTTAGCACAGCACAACACACAGCACAAGTGATCCAGAGGGCCAGTTATCACAGCCACCAAGATAGAGGTAGATGATCCAAAGTGACCTGGTGAGAATACAGGAAAGTCTAGGGAAAGTGTATGGACAGCCACTGAATGCGGTCATTCTCTGCTATATAGCAAGGAGCCCTCATGGTCCATCATGAGGGCTTTTAAATAGAGAACCCAGGAGCCCACCTTCTCAGGAAATGAGGGGCTCAGAATGGAAAGGAAAAAGCCAGTGATTCACTTTTACATGTTACATGACACTCAAATATTGTTTGATCATAACAGCACAAAGAAATACCCCATTTTACATTTAAGGAGATTGAAGCAGAGAGAGGTGCCCAAAGTCATGCCACCAGCCAAGTGGAAAATCTGGAATTACACCCAAGTTTGTCTAGTGCATCCGAAGATCAGGGGTCACTAGCTGCACACATTTGGAGAACGATATCAATTAATCCTCTAGGCCTATTAACAAGCCAGTCTTTCATTAGTGACAGATGGCAGCGATGGTGAAGTGATCTTTATTCCGTCACCAGGTCCTCCCTCTACCCCCACAATGCAGTTATCCTCAGGCATGTTTCTGCAAGGCAATTTAAGGTTTCAGTGTCCCATAATGTCAGGCTGCCAAACAGGAAAGGAAAGCCAGTCTTAACAATGCATCTCATTTTTCACCTAATTAGTACCAACACACTTAGGGATGTTAAGGGTAAAGTCTGACTTGTCAGCTGCTGGCAAATACAGACCCATCAGTGTAAATCTCATCCCAGATGGGGGCCCGGGTATTTCCCCTGTTGAAGGTTGTTGTTCTTGGCTGGGTGATTGATAAAACACGGTCCCTTCTCTTTCGGTGCCTCTGGTTCTGGGGGAAGTCTGGCGCTGCCTGGAGCAAGGCTGACCTCCCAGAGTAAGAGTTTCTTGTGATTCTTTACACCTAGGAATCGTGGCTCTGAGCGAGTGAGGCGACAGGGCCACCCTTTCTTTTGCCTGGGAATAGAAGCTGCACTATGTCAACTGTCCCCCACTATAGATTCTCCCTCCTCTCTATTTACAAAATGAAAACAGATGAATTCAATCAAATGTAAGCTGCCCGAATTATGGCTTCCTTTATACCTTGTGGTAAAGGAGTTTATACATAATTGGCACACGATTTTCTCCAGTGGTTTCAAGTTGTTCCCAGTTGTAAAAAGGAACCTTTCAGTTTGGGAACGAGATGGTTTTGTTTCCAACCAATCCATCATGCGCTCCAAAGGCAGAGGGTGGGTTGGCTGAGTGAAACCAGGAAAGCAGCAGGCAGGTCATGCCCTCCACTACTTTAATTGGGTAAATGGAGGCAGGCAGTGGGTCAGGGAGAAGAGAAGCACAAACCCCCTTTGAGCAGTTGTGGTTCCCACTCCCCAGGAGACCCTCCGTCACAGTGGGGTTAGAAAGCCACTGGCTCCCATGCATTTACCACTGAGGTCTCTGTTATTAGACCCTGAGATATAAAGGTAAGTCCTCTCCTTTTTCAGGTCAAAGTCAGCCAACACCCCTGCCTTGACCTTTTAACAGACTACAGATCAAAAACACCCTCGGCCTGCAAAAATCAATTCATATAATTGGCTGGCACCAAAAAGCAAGAGTCACCATTCAGTTATGTTTATTCAAACCTTAAATGAAAGTCAACACAGAAAACAAGGAAAGACCACTTCACTGTTGGCTTTAAAAACCTGGGCTTGGAGCCTGAGAGATTTTCCCTAATTATTGTGAACAAAGTTGACAGGTTAATATGCTTTCAAGGCTTCATCCAAATGGGGCACCCAGATAATGATCCTATTACATTAAGGTAAACAAGAGTGCAATTGTGCTCACCCCAAGATCAGGAGCCATCTTAAAGGCTCTTTCATATTCCTTTTCCAGTTTAGCAAGCCTGAAAGGGAAACGTCCAACATCATTAGAGAGGATTGCTTACATGTTGTGGAAATCCAAATCTGACCCCATCACTTGCTCCCTTCGAACCTCACAATGTCTTTCCATGGATTCCAGAGTGGCTCTCATTTCTTAAATAGCAGATGAGATCTGCAGATGGCCCGACCACCACCCATCTCAGGAGCTCCAGCTCTTACCCATTCATCATCTGTCTCCCAGTTTATGTTCCAGCCACTGCTAGATGTAGCAACTGGTCCTTACACAGATCCTGGTGCCGTTCCCTCCACATGAACTGCCCTTTACCTTGTAGACGCTAGACTAAACCATACTCCATCCTTAAGACCCAGGCTCCCCGTCCTTGCCCCTCCTTCCTTTCTCCAATACAGTCCCTCGTTCCTCTGTGTTCCCATTATATTTGGCATCTCCCTGCCATCACTTGATATCATATTATAGCATCATTATGTATGTGTGTGCCTGCCTCCTATGCCAACTTGGGATAGTAGATGAGAGTGAAGTACACAGAGTCCAGAAGCCTGGGAGCAAGCCTCTTATCTATGCCCTGAGGGCCAGAGAGAGCGCTCACACCAAAGGTGAAAAGCAAGGCAAATGGGAAAAACGACAAGTAAAGGGCAGATTCACATGGTCACAAAGATACAGATTCAGGCTTGCTTGTTAACTCTCTTTTCAGAGCAAAAGTCATACAACCATATCTCGGTGGCCAAACAAAAGAAATCCTTTTTCTGGATTTGAAGGAGTTTCAGGCAGATATGGGAGAATATCAGGACAGCAGAGGCAGGGTTATGGGTGTTCCCCAGAACATTAATGCCACCAAGTGCTCCCTCAAAAAGCATTTGAGGGGCAGATGATGGCATGCAGTTTTAATATTATGATCCCTTTCTGGGGAGAAAAAGGCAGGTTACAAAGCCTGCCTAGTGGTTAATTATAAAGCTCTGAAAAGTCCTGCAGTTTTAAAAACATAAATGTCTTTGATCTAACACTCTCCAAATGCATTTGGTCATGGCTTACCCCTGCCCATATCTGTTTCAACACATTACCCATGGTATTCCCATTCGAAGGACACCTTCAGTTCAGTTCAGGCACGCAGTCCTCTCTGACTCATTGCAACCCTACGGACTGCAGCACGCCAGGCTTCCCCGTCCATCACAAATGCCTGGAGCCTACTCACACTAATGTCCATTGAGTTGGTGATGCCATCCAACCATCTCACCCACTATCATCCCCTTCTCCTCCCGTCTTCAGTCTTTCCCAGAATTAGGGTCTTTTCAAATGAGTCAGTTCTTCACATAAGGTGGCCAAAGTATTGAAGTTTCAGCTTCAGCATCAGTCCTTCCAAAGAATATTCAGGACTGATCTCCTTTAGGATGGACTGGTTGGATCTCCTTGCAGTCCAAGGGACTCTCAAGAGTCTTCTCCAGCACCACAGTTCAAAAGCATCAATTCTTCAACACTCAGCTTTCTTTATAGTCCAACTCTCACATTCATACATGACTGCTGGGAAAAGCATAGCTTTGACTAGATGGACATTTTTTGGCAAAGTAATGTCTCTGCTTTTTAATATGCTATCTAGGTTGGTCATAACTTTTCTTTCAAAGAGCAAGCATCTTTTAATTCCATGGCTGCAGTCACCATCTGCCGTGATTTTGGAGTCCCTCAAAATAAATCTGTCACTGTTTCCACTATTTCCAAATCGATTTGCCATGAAATGATGGGACCAGATGTCATGATCTTAGTTTTCTGAATGTTGAGTTTTAAGCCAACTTTCTCACTCTCCTCTTTCACTCTCATCAAGAGACTCTTTAGTTCCTCTTCGCTTTCTGCCATAAGGGTGGTGTTATCTCCACATCTGAGGTTATTGATATTTCTCCCAGCAATCTTGATTCAGCTTGTGCTTCATCCAGTCCAGCGTTTCTCATTATATACTCTGTATAAAAGTTAAATAAATAGGGTAACAATATACAGCCTTGACGTACTCCTTTCCCAGTTTGGAACCAGTCTGTTGTTCCATGTCCAGTTCTAATCTGCATACAGATTTCTTAGGAGGTAGGTCAGGTGGTCTGGTATTTCTACTCTTGAAGAATTTTTCACAGTTTGTTGTGATCCACACGGTCAAAGGCTTTGGTGTAATCAATAAAGCAGAAGTAGATGTTTTTCTGGAACACTCTTGCTTTTTTGATGATCCAGTGGGTTTTGGCAATCTGATCTTTGGTTCCTCTGCCTTTTGTAAAACCAGCTTGAACATCTGGAAGTTCACGCTTCATGTACTGTTGAAGCCTGGCTTGGAGAATTTTGAGCACTACTTTGCTAGCGTGTGAGATGAGTACAATTGTGAGGTAGTTTGAGCATTCTTTGGCATTGTCTTTCTTTGGGATTGGAATGAAAACTGACCTTTTCCAGTCCTGTGGCCACTGCTGAGTTTTCCAAATTTGCTGAGATATTGAGTGCAGCACTTTCACAGCATCATCTTTTAGGATTTGAAACAGCTCAACTGGAATTCCATCACCTCCACTAATTTTTTTTGTAGTGACGCTTCCTAAGGCTTGCTTGATTTCTCACTCCAGAATGTCTGGCTCTAGGTGAGTGATCACACCATCATGATTATCTGGGTCATGAAGATCTTTTTTGTATAGTTCTTCTGTGTATTCTTGTACACAGAAATATACCTTTAGGAAATGTTAGTTTAATGGAAGTGTGTAAAAGCTATAGAATCAAGCAAATCCAAGTTGAATATGTGCTCCATCAAGTTCCAGTTGGAAGAGACCTTGATGCTGGAAAAGACTGAGAGCAAGAGAAGAAGGGGGCAACAGAGCATAAGATTGTTGAATGGCATCACCAACTGAATGGACATATGTTTGAGCAATCTTTGGGAGATATGAAGGACAGGGAAGCCTGGCCTGCTACAGTCCATGGGGTCACAAAGAGTCAGACATGACTGAGTGACTGAACAACAACTATCTCTTAGCAATGGGGCAACTCATTTGAAATCTCAGAACCTGAGTTTCCTCACCTCTGCAAAGATGAACATAATATCAACCTTGTAGGTTGTTGTGAGAATTAAAAAGCTGCCTGAAGTAAACCACCTGGCAAAGTACTTAACAGTCACTAACTCACTTTCTTCCCCAGAACTGACTAATTTTTATCCTAGAACTCTGTCAATATGGTCTTTAAATCTTTAGCAACAAATAAAATGCCAGTTGCATGGTTACTTGATTTCAAAAAACATCAAACTGACACACACCAAGCTTTACTGATTTTTTTTTCACTAAGTCAACCTAAAACAACACCTCCTGTAGGCACACCAGCAGACCCTCCTGTTCGAACTGACTAATCACCATTTCCAAATAATGACTCCTTTTGTGCCGTGGATATCAGAAGACCATGACACAGACAATAAAGCTGAATGTTCTGGCGCCTAGGAGACACTCAGTTATAAATTAGCCCCCCAACTAGAGGACCAGGGCCACCAGGGTACCATTCAGAGCACACAGCAGACACAACCTTCTTTTTGTTTCTCTTCCTTTGAATAAAAATGTGTCTGATGCTTCACCTACAATGAAAATATTCTCCAAGTTGTAAAAAACAAAAGTAATAACACACTTCATAGGCATGCATAACCGTGAGATAATTGTGCTTCTCAGGTCGTTGCTGTCACCCCCCTCCTAGCCCGGGTGTTATAATGTACGCCTTGTTGTGTGGTAGCTACCCAAAATATTATTTGTAGGAGGTTTATAATAACAAAGCATTACCATAATAAATACTGGCTACAAGAGTCTTCTATCAAAACGAAGCCTGCTAATCTTGCTCACATTTCCTTCCCCTTGATTCAAGATTAAATTTCACTTTTTTAATCAAAGATTCTAAATCCCAAGAACTCTAAACCTTGAAATTGATACTCTTTTTTGAAAGAAAAATTAAATCGGAACTGTCAGAAGGAGTGATCAAAATGGCATGAAGTAAATCAGATGACGTGTGTGTAAGAGGTTTTCTTTAGTTCGGCTGTCAGGAAAACACTGAAGTGTCTTATCTCCCCAAAAGCCCCAAAGCCAGTGTCCCAGGCCAGGCAAGCAAAAATTGTTTTAAGAAAAAATAAAGGCACAAAAGACTTCTTAAGAAATTCACATTTAAAATGTTACTTAAATCCATGGTTCGGACCAGTAAGAAACAAGGAATCCAGGATGGCGGTAGGCAAATTAAAGAAGAAATTATTTATACTAAAGATCAAATCCTGTTTAAACTCTAAAGAGACAGAGATTGTTTAATTATTCTACTATATTACCCAATCAAATATTCCTCCAAGTAAGTGGATGAGGATTTAGACCTTAGAAATTTAATTATAATTTATAACTTTATTGAAGGAGCATTTGTTACAATGCAATTTGACTTTCAGCTTTCTTTGATTGAAAAGAGAGACTCCTTTTAAAACATCCCCTTATAATGAAGTATTGGTAACTGCTCTTGACGGGTCATTGTTGGGATGTCTCCTAGATCATTTAAAATGGATATGAGGGAGAGTTAAATCTGTAGTTAAGCCATTTGGGAGATGCTCATTATTAACGCTGCCATGATCTGGAAGTTAACTGGAGCCCCATTTGCCTTAAACCTTACAAAAAAAACATTCAGAAGTTTGCAGGCACATTCGTCTTTGCAAGTACTATATCATGACCAACATAGAATAAATGGCCTCGATTCTTCGCCATCTCTTGCCTGGCCATGTCATGGACAAAGTGCAGTTCCTCACCTGCATCAGGAAAGGTTCAATCAGAAAAGCAGAATCACGAGGCAAATACTGGACTTATTTTAGAATTAGACCCTACGGGATCTTGGGCATGAGTAAAGCAGTCCATGGCAGGATGATGTGTTTGCATCAGGTGCTAGGCCTGAGGTCAGCAGGCCTAGTTCTTGAGCTATGTGCAAAGTGGGAAAAATCAGCGGCCAGTTGGAGCCTACAAGGATGAGCTAGTGTTCACATGGGTGTCTCACTGCCTCCAAGACCCCAGTGTTCATGCAGACCTGCAGAAGGCTAGAACATTTCTCCCTCCATGGGGCTGCCTACAAACCCAATCCAGGAGTCAGAGAGGCTGAAGGTGATCTGGAGGGAGTTGAAGGAGCGTGGGCTGGCATACTTCTTTACAAGGTGAGCCAGCAGGTCCACAGCAGTGATCTGCCACTGTCATAGACACCACCACGGCTTCAATTCCACCTTCTAAATCTTCTGAAAATTTTTCTTGTGGCCAGGCCTCCTCTAGGACCTGGCAGGGGAGGGCATTCTCAGAAGCACAACCCCAATTTAACGAAGCCACCACACGCCCACTGTCTCTGACCTCAGCTATATAAGGGACAGCCAACCGGTTCAATGTCTAGAATTTAAGAGACCTTAAGTTGAATCTGACTGCTTATACCATCTTAGGCCAAACTGAAGAGGCAGCAGAGTGAGCTCAGTGCTTCCCCAGTAGTCACAGTCCCAAGCAAAGGCCCCACCCAGCCAAGACCCAGTGAGATGAGCTGAACCAAAGCCAAGCTGCAGATGGGTGAGCAACAGCAAATGACTGCTGAGGCCCTTGCATTTGGGGAAGTAATTGATACAGACCTACCTTCATTTGAATGATTGAGGACCTCTTCTCCTACCCATCACTCTCATAATCCTGAACTCCCGTTATGTACCAGTCCCCTGCAGCCCACAGGCATGAGGTGTATCAC
The DNA here is from genome assembly GCA_006410615.1 of Neotragus moschatus. Lineage (NCBI taxonomy): Eukaryota > Metazoa > Chordata > Mammalia > Artiodactyla > Bovidae > Neotragus > Neotragus moschatus. Next base: position 1,289,764 of record SJYA01000696.1, on the reverse strand, counting down.
CCATGAGGTGATAGAGTCTGAACCACTCTAATAGGTATCTAATCCACTCACTTAATTTTAAGACACTTCCCTTTTCAGAACAGCTGGAGTGTGTGCGCATAAATTCAATACTGTTGCTGCTGCTGCTAAGTCGCTTCAGTTGTGTCCGACTCTGTGCAACCCCAGAGATGGCAGCCCACCAGGCTCCCCCATCCCTGGAATTCTCCAGGCAAGAAAATTCAACATTAAGTCCCAACAATGGCCACAACAGTACAAAACTTTGAGAAATACAGTTAAAGAAATGCACACATCCTGTGTGGAGATAAACCTAAAATCAGATCAAGGGACGTGAATAAACACAGAGAGACATGATGTTCCTACATGGGAAGAATAAGTATTGTCAAGAGGTCAGTGCACCAAATTTAATTATGAATGTCACGCAATTGCATTTAAAATCCCAGTGGGATTTTTGGATGAGGGAAGCTTGGTAACATCATGAGAGGAAAGAGATGCATGGGAATAGATGAGGAAATAGTTTTCTGAGGTACCTGAAGCACACTTAGAATCTGGAGGTGAAGGTGCTCCTGGTTGCAGTTCAGTTCAGCTACTCAGTCGTGTCTGACTCTTTGTGACCCCATGGACTACAGCACACCAAGCTCCCCTGTCCATCACCAACTCCAAAAGCTTGCTCAAACTCAGGTCCATCGAACTGGTGACGCCTCCAACCTTCTCATCCTCTGTCGTCCCCTTCTTCTTCTCCTGCCTTCAATCTTTCCCAGCATTAGGATATTTTCCAGTGAGTCAGTTCTTCACATCAGGTGGCCAAAGTGTTGGAGTTTCAGCTTCAGCATCAGTCCTTCCAATGAATATTCAGGACTGATTTCGTTTAGGATGGACTGGTTGGATCTCCTTGCAGTCCAAGGGATTCTCAAGAGTCTTCTCCAACACCACAGTTCAAAAGCATCAATTCTCTGGTGCTCAGCTTTCTTTAGTCCAACTCTCACATCCATACATGACCACTGGAAAAACCATAGCTTTGACTAGATGGATTTTTATCAGCAAAGTAATATCTCTGCTTTTTAATATGCTCTCTAGGCTGGTCATGGCTCCTCCTCCGAGGAGCAGGTGTCTTTTAATTTTCATGGCTGNCTCAGCTTTCTTTAGTCCAACTCTCACATCCATACATGACCACTGGAAAAACCATAGCTTTGACTAGATGGATTTTTATCAGCAAAGTAATATCTCTGCTTTTTAATATGCTCTCTAGGCTGGTCATGGCTCCTCCTCCGAGGAGCAGGTGTCTTTTAATTTTCATGGCTGCAGTGATAATCTGCACTGATTTTGGAGCCCCCCGAAATAAAGTCTGTCACTGTTTCCACTGTTTCCCCATCTATTTTCCATGAAGTGACGGGACCAGATGCTATGATCTTAGTTTTCTGAATGTTGAGTTTTAAGCCAACTTTTTCACTCTCCTCTTTNCCATTCTGTTGTTTTCCTCTTATTTGTTTGTATTGATCACTGAGGAAGGCTTTCTTATCTCTCCTTGCTATTCTCTGGAACTCTGCATTCAGATGGGTCTATCTTTCCTTTTCTCCTTTGCCTTTAGCTTCTCTTCTTTTCTCAGCTATTTATAAGTCCTCCTCAGACAGCCATTTTCCCTTTCTGCATTTCTTTTTCTGGGGGATGGTGTTGGTCACTGCCTCCTGTACAGTGTCACGAACCTCTGTCCACAGTTCTTCAGGTGCTGAGGCCGCGAGTCTTTACCTGGAAGGTCTGCACTTCTGCAGCAAGAACAAGCCAAGGAACTCAATAGAGAGTCAATAGAAGCTGATGAGATAAACATGCAGCTACCCACATATACATGAATGTCTTTGCGTGTTTGCGTGTGAGTGAATTTAATTTATTTTTTAAGGGTATCTTTCCATTCTTTGAGCTACTTCAAATGTCTGCAAGTTGGGAGTTGTCTCTGGGCAAGAGAGAGCAAAAAGGAGGCGACCTGAGGCTTTCAAAGACACCCCCAGCCCCTGGCAGCACAGAAGCTGTGAGCCGTTTGGTCATGATTTAGACTCAAAACACACTGCTGCCCAGGACAGGGCTGTGAGAGTGATGTGAAAAGGCTCCAGTCTTGAAGAGGATCTGAGAAGGACAGCACAAAGGTTGGTTACTTTGGTCTTGAAGAAACAGGCTTCCCTGGCACCTGAGGCCTTCTGGTTTTAACCACAAAAGCCCTGAGTATCAAGGAAATCACTTGCCAGCCACCAAGATTCAACTGTGGGTTTTCCTGACTGCTGGGCTATTACACAAGAAACGTCAGCTACAGCCTTTTGAGTCAGATGCTTTACCAAGACTTGCGGAGAGAGCTCAAGCAAGAAGTAACTTTTAGCCAACCAACAGTCCTGGCCGCTTCAGTGAGCCAGGGCACCGGGGATGCCAGAGAGCCATCTAATGGGAATTCTGCTCCCAAGAGGGTTGCCACTGAAGACGTGGGCTGGAGATGGAGTTAGGTCCGGGGATGACCAGCACAGAGTTGAATGTGTTGAATCATGTGGTTTAACCAAGAAACACAGAGAGCTCAAGAATAGAAAGTCCTGGCTTTAAATCCCTCTTCTACAGACCGTATCACTCTGAGAAAGTCACGAGGTGACTCAGAAGCTCTACTCATCTATAGAAGGAGGGTAATCATGGTTCCTACTTGATAGATCCTGGTGGGATGAAATAAGACAATTATACAAAGCCCTTAACAGTGAGCCTTGTAGAACTTCATACATGCTTTGTATATAAACGAATGATGAAAGCAGTGTTACAAATGTGGACTGTGGACACATTCAGTAGGCAGCAGAGGGTGAGGCCAGGGAAATTTACTGAGGCTGGGGCATTGGGTTAAGCTTCTCATAGGAAGTAATGTTTGGGCTGGAGTTTCAAGATTGAATGATTTCAACAGCTAAGGAGGAAGGGGTGTTTTCCAGGATAAAGAAAGAGCTCTTGTAAAAGGGTGGAGATACAAACAGGGGATGGGGGAAACTATGGATGTGGAAGAGGCAGGTGAGGCCACAGGGTCAGGTGGGCACAGATTTGGGGGTGCCCTAAGTGCCTTGTTGAAGCCGGGGGATTTATCACGTAGACAGTGACAGAAAGTTGTGAACTAGGGGCAATGCTTTGTCAAATACCAATCCATTTCTTATGCCACCTTTCCCTTCTAAACTTAAAACCTTCTAAAATGAAACAAAAACAATTGTGGAATGGCTGAGAAGCAGATGGCCCCAGAATCCCATCACCGGTTACCCTGAAGATCCTGTGCAGTGTATTACAATGTACCCCACGGAACTTAATCTTCCCACCATACCCTGGCCAGGCAAGCCTGGTTGCCAGGCTGTTCCATTTTCCCAAAGCCCCTTCAGGTATAAGAAAATATTTTTCCACTGGGAGTCTACTAAATGTCATGTCTAATTTAATCTTAAATACATTTCCAAAGAAAAAGGAGTCAAATGAGGAAACCTCTNCACCATACCCTGGCCAGGCAAGCCTGGTTGCCAGGCTGTTCCATTTTCCCAAAGCCCCTTCAGGTATAAGAAAATATTTTTCCACTGGGAGTCTACTAAATGTCATGTCTAATTTAATCTTAAATACATTTCCAAAGAAAAAGGAGTCAAATGAGGAAACCTCTCCTAACATTCCTGATTTCTTGTTTCTCTAGCCCTTCACCCACATCTCCGTTCCATCTTTTTTTTTTTTTTCAAGGGAAGTAGAAGTGAACAGGCCATTTGAGGAGGGGGGACCCTGCCACTTACTAATTTGTTTTCCATCCTTAGCCCTAAATTTCTTTTTCTCTGACTTGCACTGAGACAGGACAGGTAGGATGGTGCCAAAGGGAGACTAACTTACTTATCTTGAAAGCACAAATTGACTCCAATCATCTGAACGCCACTTACACCCAAGCAAGCACCTCTGCTTCTCCTTAAACACTTTGGTTTTCTTGGGTACTCATTTAAGTTTTAATGGGATAACAAGAGATCAGAAAGTCAGGGAGAAATTTAACTTTGCTGTTGATCTAAATTCCTTCCGACCTCTTCCTCTGTTTTCTTCCCTGGTCTTCCTTATGGAGGAAACTGAAATGATTCCAGTCAGAGTCAGAGAGTGGGAAGAACCCTGGTTCTTCCCAAAAACCCAGGCTCCCCATCACTTCAACACCACCTTCCCTTGTAGAGCTGAACACCTGAAACTCACATTCCAAATCTGTAGGGTAAGGAAATTGAATGGATTCTCACCAAAACCCCTTCCCATTTTCACTGCAATGGTTTCACGGTTCCGACTCAGACTCACCTTTTATTTCTCAATCGTACTCAGTTTGATTTCAGATTACTTACCGCAACCTCCTGTGTTGTATGTGCTAGCATGATGCTACTCAAAGTGTGGCTGTGGACCCAGACCAGTCTGCAGACATTTACTGATCTGAGATGAGATAAGCAGGTGAGTTGCGAATAGGTATTAGGAACTTTCTGGCACTTGACATGGCCACACCATCCAAACATGGGACCAGTGGCCTCATTTGGTTGTGCTTGCCTATGAGCTGGATGAGTCGTGAGCTGTGTCCTAAGCTGTGTGCAATAGAACCAGGTGCAAAGTGGAATGGGAAGAGGAAAGAAATGAATGCTCCAATGGTGATCAAGATCAGCGTCAACCACCATAAATCTTCTTGAAGGTTTGCATCCTGGATATGATGTGATGAGAGTGGTACTTCACCTCTGTGGCCTTCCTCTCAGTACCCCACAACCCCAGTCTTATCATGAGAGAATTATGAGATAAATTCCAATATTGGGACATCTTATGAACTATTTGACCAGTATTTCTCAAAACTGTCAAGGTAATCAGAAGCAAGACAAGTCTGAAAAACTGCCATAACCAAGTAGAGCTAAGGAGACACTAGATGGTGTCCTGAAGGGTATGCAGGAACAGATAAAGGAGATTCAGTAAAAAATAAGAAAACCTAAATAACCATGAACCTTAGTTTGCATGTGTGTTTTTTTTTTAAGAAAAAAAGAACAAATTGGTCCTTATAGCTGATCACTTAGAAGAATTGTTTGTTTTTTTTTTTTTACCATATATAGTCTGTTTAATCGTCACAAAAGCTTTGGAAATGTCAGAGAGTAGAAAGTGTGGTTGCCACTTTATGGATTTTTATGGATGAGAAAATCCACTTAGTGACACATAGTAAATTATGAAGAGTAACGTTTGAGTCCACTTCTTTTGACTTCTCTTCTCTTTTACTTACTTGCTTTTCTAAGTGAAAGTGTTAGTCGCTCAGTCATGTCTGACTCTTTGCGACCCCATGAACTGTAGCCTGCCAGGCTTCTCTGCCCATGGGATTCTCCAGTCAAGAACACTGGAGTGGGTAGTCATTTCCATCTTCAGGGGATCTTTCCAACCCAGACAATCCAATCCAGTTTTCCCACATTGCAGGCAGGTTCTTTACCATCTGAGCCACTAGGTAGATAAGTAGAACTTTTCCTAATTATATAGACATTCATCCAAATTTAAACTGCTTTCCTGATTAAAACTATGCTTAATGTAAAAAAAAAAATTGTACAGTACATAGAAGAATAAACAGATTCCTTTTTAAAAAGCACCATTAATTTCCTAATCAGAGCAAATGTTTGTTAATCTTCAGATTTCCACTTTTTTCCCCTGCGCACTTACTCCTTCCAAGGGAGGAGAGTGAGTACTGAATCCAGAGAAGGAGAGAGTGCACATGAAGAGCCCCAGAAAGAGATCAGGAGGTGGGACCTCCAGCAGAGGATGCAGCCAACCTGCTAGAACAGGGCGGAGGAGAAAAGGAGACGCTGACATGAGCCGCAGAACAGAGCAAGCCTGATGTAGACCAGAGTAGCCATGACTGTTACTACACAAGTAAGAAGGCACTTATTGAATGAGATGAAGGAACTGAAAATGTTCAGGAGGCTTGACAGACACGCAAGCTCTGGAGGGGTGTGAGAGATGGGCCAAGAGCCACAGGACGATTCCAGTGCTGGAACCAAGGAAGGACTAGATTCCTCATAATCAAAATGAAACAAAGAGGGAGAATGAAAATGCAGTACTCTTGGAGGCATGAAGGACACAACTTGTATCAAATAACCTCATGTCTTTGTTTTTTGTTTTTAGCAAACTAGGATTTGATGTCTCCTTCTATGGAGGAGGGGACAGAGATGTAGTTAGAATTTGGGGTTAGATACACTAAGCTTGAAACATCTGCTGTAGGGATTAAGCCAGAGAATTCATAAGACATTAAATAAGAGCAGTTTCTAGCACAATTTAGGCCAGGGATGTGTCATTTCTCAGCTGCGTCTGTGGAACAATGGCTGTACACGAGCAAATTGTGTAAACTTGGCATTGATGAACCTTCGACCTCATGACAGCAAACCTGAAAGGAAGCCCCACAAGCCTGCCACCAGCTGCTTCATCTGCAAAGGATTGGACTCGACATTCCCCACACACAGAGCTGTGACTCAGCTCAAGCCGCACTAGCAACCATCGTTAGCCAGGGATGTGACGTGCCTGTCTCCTAAGCATGCCGAGATATTCCAAGAAGCAATCTGAGGTCATGAAGAAAAACAGAACCCAAAACACAAAGAAAAGCTATTGTGAGAATGAAGTAGAGTTGAATCCACAGGTTCCATATCCACGATTTCAACCAATCATAGATCGAAAAATTTGGGTGAAAAAAATTGCAGAAAGTCCCTTAAAAGCAAAGCTTGAATTTTCTGCATGCCTGCAGCTATGTACATAGCATTTACATTGTATGATATTATAAGTAATCTAGGGATGATTTAAAGTATAGAGAGGTCTGTGTGTTATATGCAAATACTCTGCCATTTCATATGGGGAACTTGAGCAATTGCAGATTCTGGTACCCATGGGAATCCTAGAATCAATCCCATATGAATATCCAGATAGAGCAGGCCCTGGGTTGCTGTGGACGAGTTAGGAGGAAGGAATCTTCTGCTAATTGTCAGAATAGTATATCTTCTCCCCTTCTTTGGAAATGAGCCCCAGTTTTCCGGGGGACCACAACGGTCCTAGCTAAAAGAATTGTATTTGCAAGACTCCTTTGCAGATGAAATGGCATATGACATAGTTAAATTATATAAGCTAAAGTTGTTGAATGGAAAAGGCAACGGCACCCCACTCCAGTACTCTTGCCTGGAAAATCCCATGGACGGAGGAGCCTGGTAGGCTGCAGTCCATGGGGTCGCTAAGAGTCAGACACGACTGAGTGACTTCACTTTCACTTTTCACTTTCATGCATTGGAGAAGGAAATGGCAACCCACTCCAGTGTTCTTGCCTGGAGGATCCTAGGGATGGGGAAGCCTGGTGTTACAGAGTCGGACACGACTGGAGTGACTCAACAGCAGCAACAAAGTTGTTGAATAGAGTTTCCAGAAAATCTCCTTAAAATGTGGGCATGGGAATAGAAGAAGGAAGAGCTCAGACTCAGCAGCCTCCTGCCCACTGACTCTTTGTCTGCCCTCTTCATTCTTCCTGGAACTTGGAAAAGGTGCCAGGGAAGATGGGAGCCACTACGGGTCTGTAAGGCAGAGAGTCAAGAGATCACTGAAGACCTGGATCCTGGCATCCCTGAGCTGCCTGCAGACTTGCTGCTATCTAAGAAACATGGGAGCCTTTGTTCCGCTCAGTCAAATACAATTCCTAATCCGTACAATAGGCAACATTTCATTTCAATCAATAATTGAGAAAGTGTGTCAGAAACTTGCTAGTGCTAGAGTTTCATGTAGCAAATGCCCCTTAAAAGAACCAGGCCAGCCTTCAGGGGCTGGGAAATCCTTTCATAGTACTGAGCATTTTGTTTTGGGGGTGTCTGTCTTGGCTGTAAAGCGAGCTGACCTACATGCACAACATACAATAAGCATGAAGCAGCCCAACTGGTTTTATTAGTTTTCCTTGGTCTTTGGTCTAAAAAGGTTTCTTGCTGAGTTGATTTCACCCCCGATAACTTCCTTCACACGCCACTTCCTAATCGAAAAAGGCCCACATCAGGGGTAGAGAAACAGAGACCGATCCTTTCCCACCCCTCTCCTGGGACTCCTTAGCTCTTTACTGCACCGCTGGGCTGGCTTAGCAAAAGCAATTTGATGTCCAGAATTTCCTGGCAGCCTTCCACGAGTCTGTCTGCCTCATCAGAAAACTCCAATCAGTAAGTCTGTGGGCTAAAAGGAGTCTGATCTCACTGGTGGTGTTGCCACACTTTGTTCTTTTTATGATATGTTTTGTATTCACAATGGTTTTGTTCTTTTTTAGTCCTGAAAGCTGACATGAGTTTGGAAAGTGAAACGTGCTTCCCTGAATTCTGGCCCATGCTCCCTCAGGTGAATCTCTCCAAGTCATTAACCTTAAGGTAAATCTCAGAGGAAAGCTTTTTGTATTCAATTCCAAGAGCTACCATTCCTAAAGCCTTGAATTTCAAATTGTTAGTTGTGATGTAACTTTTCTAAATTAAACCAAATGGGGAAGACCAGTACATAAAACTGATAAAAGTGTTCTGATGGAAGGGAAGGTGGGGAGAGGGGAAGGAAGAGGCATATAAGGGGAAGGCAGCTGAGAGCCTCTCCAGATTAACCATAACCTCTCCCCTACGGGAACCCCATGGGGGATCCTCCAAAGAACCCTAGAATCCCGAAGAACACAGTTTGAAAACCATTTTGCAAATGAATCTGAAGTGTCAGGAAGATGTTCCATCATTGTCTTTAAGCTAAAGACAACTGGAATCCAGGATATTGGGGATTTGTGACGAAAAGAATATTTAAAACCTGTCCTCAATCTTCAAATGCTATTGATCATTTTCAAGGCCCTTGCGTTTTGTTTGGGTTTGTTTTCAACAGGCTTGGAAAGGTTGTTGATGTGCCAAACCTGAACGGGCTTGGATCATTACTACAACTCCCTAGCATTTTCCAAGTAGTAAAGTAATAAGCCTGCTATGTAGGAAAGTGACCATATTACATGACCAACAAGGAGTGATTCAGAATTAGGGGCTGAATTAAGGCACACATTCCTCGGGGTGTGGTGCTTAGGCATAAACAGTAGGTATTCCCTCTTCTGCAATGCCAGATTATATTTCTTTTATTGTTCTAGTGTTTTGCTTTGCTTTTCTCCAGTATCTGCCTTCAATCTCAAAATGGAAACTTTCCTCCCATCTCTTTAATGTTTTGGTGTTGTTTAGTCACTAAGTCATGTCTGACTCTTGGGACTCCATGGACAATAGACCACCAGANTGCCAGATTATATTTCTTTTATTGTTCTAGTGTTTTGCTTTGCTTTTCTCCAGTATCTGCCTTCAATCTCAAAATGGAAACTTTCCTCCCATCTCTTTAATGTTTTGGTGTTGTTTAGTCACTAAGTCATGTCTGACTCTTGGGACTCCATGGACAATAGACCACCAGACTTCTCTGTCCATGGGATTTTCCAGGTAAGAATACTGGAGTGGGTTGCTTCTTCAGGGGATCTTCTCAATCCAGGACTTGAACTTGAATCTCCTCCATTGCAGACAGTTTCTTTACTACTAAGCCTCCTGGGAAGCCCATCTTGTGTGTTTAACTTTCCTCAAGGTACTATAAACATTCACAAGCAGACACACCTAAAAAGGGCAAAAGCCCATTTCCAGTAGGAAGTCAGTTTCCTTACCAGCAAAATGGGAAGATTAAATCTCCGTATTACCTACCAGGTGAAACAAGACCACAGGCAAGCATTTATTACAGTGCCCAGCACATCCTAGAAATTCAATTTAATGTCATTTTTCTTTTGTCCTTCCTTCTACTTGCCTTCCATGGCAACATGAGAGGATATGGGTGAAAATGTTCTGAATATTTTAGAAAACTCAGAGTCAGTGAGTGATTAGCACTCACAGGCTCAAAACTGCTGCTGAAGCTCTGTGTTGAATCACTGTGGAGCCTCTGAGCCCAGAAAGCTGAAGTTCCTTCCATCTTCACCCTCACCAGCACTCACTTGCTTTTCCTTTGGTTCATGGGTCTTTGACTCACCCCCTGGGCCTGTGAGAGGGGAACTTCAACACCTGCAGTGACAAATCTGGGTTTTTCTCTAACCATAAAGTCTTCCATTTCATTCTGGAAAATGTGGCTTCTTTATAAAGGTGTCCTTTGACCAACAACAGAGTGAAATGTTAGAATGAGGAAAATGTCTCCCATTTCCTGCTCTGATTTGGACCCATTTTTGACAGAGCAGTGGAGACCATGACTCCAAGTGACATCACATTCAGAGTGTGGCAAAGAAGTCATTTCTACTTGGGGCCTCATCCTGCCATCATGAAATTTCACCACAGAGCTGTCTTTAAATTACTCTGATGGTTATAAACTATATTGCGTTCAGATTTCAGTTTTAAAAGACATGTGGGTGTGGGTATGAGTATATGCATGCATTCTAAGTCACTCAGTTATGCCCAACTCTCTGAGACCCCATTGACTATAGCCTGTTCAAGGGCTTCTCCAGGCAAGAATACTGGAGCAAGTTGCCATGTACTTCTTGACAGGATCTTCCCATCTCAGGATGGAACCCGTATCTCTTACAACTCCTGCATTAGCAGGGGGGTTCTTTACCACTAGCACCACCTGGGAAGCCCATGAAGGCACACACATGTGTGTTTATATTTATGTAAATTCACCAAGATTTTGATGGCATTTGGTGGAAGAAAGCTCCAGCTGCTGTCTGCCTTCCAACTCTTATCTCATCTTTCAATGTTCCTGACAAAGTTTCTCATGTGCCTGTTGCCCACAACTAGAGGTAGCAATAGGAATAGAATTCATGTATTTTGATTCTAGACACTTGACACCACTTTAATTCATGCAATAGCCCTTCAGGTCAAGTACCATGATCTCCATTTTAAGGTGAAGACACTGGGGTCAAATATGGCAAAATTCAGCATTTGGATTAAGCTCCCAAAGAGTACAACTGTGTTTTGCTTATTTTTCTATTCAGACCTCAATTTCTGACACGTCATGGGGACTCTCTCAGAAGATTGAGCTCACTATGGAGGCGAGGATGATGACCAAGGAGAGAAACTCTGGCCAAGTGTAAGATGTTGGTGAAAGAACCCAGGCTGAAGAGGGGGAGAAGTCTTTGCTATGGGCATTGTCTGGATTTCCTCAATAATAGATTACGGGGTTGCAATGAAAAGTCAGTTTCAGAGTAGGAGAGAAACACACATTCTGCCAGTTGCAAGCTATATCATTTTGCCATTTCTTGAATAATCTCTTTGAGCTTTCATTTTCCTTCTGAAACAGAGGTGTCAGTATTTATCTCAGACAGTCATGAGAACTGGATCAGAGTATTACATGAGACAAGTGTGGTTCTTCCTGTATGCCCAGATCTTGGCATACAGTGAATGCTTCATAAATACTTGTTTCTTCCCTCCATTTCCTCTACTCCAAAGCAATCCTAGACCCTCTTTAGAAGGTGACAGGTTGTATTAGGTTTCACCACAACTTCCAACACTCACAATGTCAGCATCTTTATGAAATAGAACAGTGTCTAAAAATGATGATATTTTAAAAATTCAAAATAATGAAATAAGAATATGATACAATAGAATTACTGTCTTCATTTCATGTTTTCCACACCCCCCCATAATTGAAACCATTTTCAAGTTTTATTTAGTATAAAATTAATTTCATGTTTCATCAAGGAACTCATGTGGATCCCAGGGTGATTCAGATTTTCCAATACAGAAATTCATAGCGTTCACTACTGGTATTTTTCAAGACAAAAGAGTATATGCCAGAGGAAACCATTTAAGTCCTGCTGTATGAGTGAAATAAAAAAAAACCTTTAACATGTTACTTCCAAATTCAAGCCTAACATTAATGTTTTGCAAGAAAGCTATTTTTAAAAAAAGTCTACGTGAGTTACTAAGGCCCAACTTTCTCATTTCCCAAATAAAAAATACAACTTGATTTACTTTAGAAATAAACTGGTTCCCTCTTGAACTGAACTCCTAATGACACTAGGCTCACTTGTTAGGGGGAAAATGTACGTTGTGTCAACATGTGTGGGTAAAACTCTGGCCACAGGAATCCAGGCAAGCTGGCCTCCTGCACCTTCCTGTTGTCGCAGGCTCCCTGGGCAATCCCAGGGATGTTGTCCAGAGGTCCTTGTGATACACGGCATCAGCTCTAGGACCCCTCTAGGCTGGATTCTGTCCCAGGCAATGAGGAGTGGAGGCTGGGCTTTGGGACACCAGACCTATGTGTTTTAGGAAGAATTTCCTGCTTTTAGGGCTTCCCAGGTGGTGCAGTGATCAAGACTCTGCCTGCCAATGCAGGAGACACAAGAGACCCAAGTTGGATCCCTGGGTTAGGAAGATCCCTTCGAGGAGAAAATTGAAACCTACTCCAGTATTCTTGCCTGGGAAATCCTGTGGACAGAGGAGCCTGGAGGGCTACAGTTCACAGAGTCACAGAAGAGTGACTAAGCACTCACACACGTCCTGCTTTTAGTCACCAGAACATAATCCAGGGTCAGAAAAAACAGCCAAATAGGGTCAGTGGCCAGGGAAAGGTGAGTTGGTACTTTCTGAATGCTTCCTGGACTCACCAGTCCTGACCACAGATCCTTCACCTGCCAGTGCTGGAATCCACCCGTCTTCTTCCCAGGCCCTGATCCTGGAGCACGTCTTGGCACCCTCCAGGATGCAATCAGCCTTCTGTTCCCAAGCACTGGGGAGATCTGACTTTTTGTTCCACAGCTTAACACTCTTAGTTCCTGGTCCCTATTTTATTTTTTTTCAATTGAGGTAAAACTCACTTAACATAAAATCTACCATTTTTAAGTGTACAATCCAGAGGCTTTTAGTAAATTTGCAGTGTTATACAATTATTCAGTTCAGTTCAGTTCAGTCGCTCAGTCATGTACGACTCTTTTCGACCCCATGAATCCAAGCAAGCCAGGCCTCCCTGTCCATCACCAACTCGTGGAGTTCACTCAGACTCACGTCCATCGAGTCAGTGATGCCATCCAGCCATCTCATCCTCTGTCGTCCCCTTCTTCTCCTGCCCCCAATCCCTCCCGGCATCCAAGTCTTTTCCAATGAGTCAACTATTCGCATGAGGTGGCCAAAGTACTGGAGCTTCAGCTTTAGCATCATTCCTTCCAAAGAGATCCCAGAGTTGATCTCTTTCAGAATGGACTGGTTGGATCTCATTGCTGTCCAACGGACTCTCAAGAGTCTTCTCCAACACCACAGTTCAAAGGCATCAATTCTTTGGTGCTCAGCCTTCTTCATAGTCCAACTCTCACATCCATACATGACTACTGGAAAAACCATAGCTTCATTACTACTGACCAATTCCAGAACATGTTTATTAACCCTCAAGGAAATCCTGAACCCATGAAGCAGTCATTCCACATTCCCTCCTGCCCCAGCAACTGCAACCGCTAACCTGTTCTGTCCCTGTGGATCCAGATAAGTTCAGTTCAGTTCAATCACTCAGTCATGTCCAACTCTTTGTGATCCCATGGACTGCAGCACACCAGGCTTCCCTGTTCATCACCAAATCCCGGGGCTTGCTCANGCTTCTTCCAGCCCAACGTTTCTCATGATGTACTCTGCATAGAAGTTAAGTAAGTAGGGTGACAATATGCAGCCTTGACATACTCCTTTTCCTACTCGGATCCAGTCTGTTCCAAATCATTATTCAGTTTGTTCAGTTCAGTTCAGTTCAGTCGTTCAGTCGTGTCCGACTCTGGGACCCCATGAATCGCAGCATGCCAGGTCTCCCTGTCCATCACCAACTCCCAGAGTTCACTCAAACTCACGTCCATCGAGTCGGTGATAAGAGAAGCATATCAAAACTACAATGAGGTATCAACTCACACTAGTCATAACGGTCATAATCAAAATGTCTGAAAATAATACATGCTAGATAGGATGTGTGGAATAAGAACCCCTCCTACACTGATGATGAGAATGTAAATTAATACTGTGGAGAACAGCAAGAAGCTTCCTTAAAAAGCCAAAGGTAAATCTATCATATGATCCAGCAATCCTACTCTTAGGTAAATACTCAGAAAAAATGAAAACATTAATTTGAAAAGATGCATGCATCACAGTGTTTATAGCAACACTATTTATAATAGCTAAGACATGGAAGCAACCCATCAACAGACAGTTGGCTTAAGATTATGTGGTGTACTATCAGTGTACAATAAAATATTACCAGCACGCCTCAAAAAAAATGAATGAAATACTTTCATTTGAAACAACATGGATAGAGNTGTTTATAGCAACACTATTTATAATAGCTAAGACATGGAAGCAACCCATCAACAGACAGTTGGCTTAAGATTATGTGGTGTACTATCAGTGTACAATAAAATATTACCAGCACGCCTCAAAAAAAATTAATGAAATACTTTCATTTGAAACAACATGGATAGAGAATATTATACCCACTGAAGTAAAAGATAAACACTATGTGATATCACTTATATGTGGATTCTAAAAAAAATAACACAAATGAATCTGTATATAAAACAGAAACAGAATCACAGACATAAAAAAACAAATTTATGGTTACCAAAGAAGAAAGAGATTGAGGGGAACAAATTATGAGTATGGAATTAACAGCTACAAACTACTATATACAAAAATAATTAAACAACAAAACTATATTGTATAGTGAAGGGAATTATACCCATCATGTTGTAATAATCTTAAATGGAATATAATATGCAAAATTTAAATCACTGTGCCATACATCTGAAACTAACAATATTTTAAGTCAAATATACTTCAACTAAAATAAAGAAGTATGTTTAACTGAACCAGAAACAAAACAAAACACGAAGTTTTAGTTTAAGTAGTTTTGAGACTAAATTTTTATTTTGTTATATTTTTAGACATATTTGCATCGAACATTTCAAATCATCTTCTACTCATTCATTTAGTGTAGAAAACTATTACTTAGTCCTTACTACTCAATAAATGCAGAATGACAAAAAATAAAACAGCTTTTTGAAAACATTATATGTGCCCATAATATTGAAACCAACTTTGTTGGAACATTATTCATAGCCACAGGGAACTAAGTTAACTTCTCCTTGAGGAGAAATTAGAATTGTGAGTTCCTCAGAAAAAAATCAACTAACACAATCTTATCAGAATATATTGATTTAAATGAATTCAATGATGCCAATATCGAGCTAAAGTTACCCATTATTCATTTATATTTTATAACTCGTATCAAAAACAGATTCATGATGATTTGTAAACATAAATGCAGATAGATGAAATAAATATTTATAGGAGAAATAAAACTGGAATAAGAAGATAAAAGCTAACATCATTATATAAAATAAAGAACAATGACTCTGTAGAGTAGTGATACAGAGAAAGCAATGGCAACCCACTCCTGTACTCTTGCCTGGAAAATCCCATGGACAGAGAAGCCTGGTAGGCTGCAGTCTATGGGATCGCTAAGAGTCAGACAGGACTGAGCGACTTGACTTTCACTTTTCACTTTCACGCATTGGAGAAGGAAATGGCAACCCACTTCAGTGTTCTTGCCTGGAGAATCCCAGGGATGGAGGAGCCTGATGAGCTGCCATCTATGGGGTTGCACAGAGTCAGACACGACTGAAGCGACTTAACAGCAGAAGCAGCAACAGCAGAGTAGTGATAAAGAAGTATGACAACCCCTTTCTAAAATTTATAAATGTAATATTGTATTTTAAGCAAAGTTTTATTAAACAATAATTCTAAGTAGCATTGATATTTGATTCATAGTTTTTGCCAAAATACTGATATTACTTTCATTTAGAAATTTTCAGGCACGTCAGAATATAGAGAAGCTTTGACTGAATGGTTTGTTCTCAGTGCTTGAGAAATATAATCTATTGTTCAGTAGTAGATGCCTATGTTTTCTTAGGTCTAATTATGGAGAAGTAATGAAGTTAATTCACGTTAATAGAAAATTTTTCAGAAATTAAGAAAAAAATACATGTACCCAAAAGACAACATTATCAATTATGTTCTAATCAGGAGCAAAATAGTTTAAATTGTGTGTTTTTACTGTAGTTGTATAGTCCCTCAAGTCACAATTGACTCTAAACAGAATTGGTAATTTCCCTGTGAAGTAGATGGAGTAAATCATCAAGAAGGTCAAATAATACCTGCAATCAGATGGTTCTTATCCCTATATTAAAATGTGTAGCATTAATTTTAACTTCCATTTTCATAGAAATTTCAATTTTTATTTATTTGTCCAGCTTTATTAGATGTAATTGAAAAATAAAACTATGTATTTTAAGTATAAATTTGAAATGTATATATTGTAAAATGATTGTCAAATTCAAGTACACAACTGTACCACTTCACATAGTTACTTTTTTTTGTTTGTCCCTAAAGAGAACACATAATATTTACTCTTCTCAGTTCACTTCAGTTCAGCCACTTGGTAGTATAAGGCTCTTTGTGACCCCATGGACTGCACCATGCCAGGCTTCCCTCTTAGCAAATTTCAAATATACAGTACAATAGTATTAACTATGTCACTATGCTGTGTACATTACTTCCTACAAACTTATTCATCTTATAACTGAAAATCTGTGTCCTTTGACCAACATCTCCCCACTTCCTTTGCCCCAGAGCCCTGGACAACAGCCATGCTATTCTCTGGTTCTGTGAGTATTACTTTGTTTTCAAGAATCTACACATAATAAATACTGTAAGATAAGAGTAATGCTCTTATTATTATATTGGGCTTCCACAGAGGCTCAATGGTAAAAAAAATCTTCCTTTGGTTGATTTTGTACACATTCATTTATTTCTGTGTTATCTATTCTGTTCTATTGGTTCATATGACTGCTTCATGCAAGACCATACTGTTTTAATTACTACAACTTTGTAACACAGTTAGAAATCAAGAACTGTGATTCTTCTCACAGTGTTCTTCTTACTCAAAATTGCTTTAGCCACCTGAAGACTTCTGTGATTCAAAATGCTTTTAACAATTGTTTTCCCCATTTCCATGGGGAAATGCCATTAAAATGTTCATAGAAATAAAATTGAATCTGCAGGTTGGGTTGGGTAATATGGACACATCAATATTTTTGTTGTTGCTCTTCAGTCACTCAGTAGTGTCCAACTGTTTGTGACCCCATTACTGCAGCATACCAGGTTCCCTGTCCTTCACCACCTTGATTGAAATCATCTCCACTGAATCGGTGAAACCATCCAGCCATCTCTCTGTCATCTCTTTCTCCTCCTGCCTTCTATCTTTCCCAGTATAAGGGTCTTTTCCAATGAGTCAGCTTCTGTCTCATCAGGTGGCTAAAGTTTTGCAGCTTCAGGATAAAACTTTACAATGAATATTCAAGACCGATTTCCTATAGGATTGATTGGTTTGATCTCATTGAAATCGAGGGGACTCTCAAAAGCCTTCTCCAACACCACAGTTCAAAAGCATAAATTTTTGGCCCTCTACCTTCTTTATGGTACAGCTCTAACATCCACGCATGACTCCTGGAAAAACGAGAGCTTTGTCAACAAAATAATGTCTCTGCTTTTTAATGGATCTTTGTCAACAAAGTAATGTCTCTGCTTTTTAATGCACTGTGAAGTTTACTCATAGTTTTTCTTCCAAAGAGCAAATATCTTTCAATTTCATGGCTTCAATACTATCTGCCATGATTTTAGATTCCAAGAAAATAAAATCTGTCACTGTTTACATCGTTTTCCCATCTATTTGCTATGAAATGATGGCACTGAATATTATTGTCTTAGTTTTTTTGAATGTTGAGTTTTAAGCCAAATTTTCACTCTTCTCTTTCACCTTCAACAAGAGGCTTTTCAGTTCCTCTTTGCCTTCTGTCATAAGAGTGGTATCATCTGCATATTTCTCCTGACAATTTTAATTACAGCTTGTATTTAATCCAGCCTGACATTTCCAATGATATACTCTGCATCGAATTTCAATAAGCAGGGTGACAATATATAGTCTTGATGAACTCCTTTCCCAGTTTTGAACTAGTCCATTGTTCCATGTTCATTCTTAACTGTTGCATCTTGACCTTTATACAAGCTTCTCAGGAGGCAGATAAGGTGGTCTGGTATTCTCATATCTTTAAGAATTTTCCACAGTTTTCATGATCCATATGGACAAAGGCTTTCATGTATTAAATGAGGAAGAAGTAGATGATTTCTGGAATTTTCTTGCTTTTTGTATGATCCAAAGGATGTTGGCCATTTGATCTTTGATTCCTCTGCCTTTTCTAAATTCAGCTTGTACATCTGGAAGTTCTTGATTCACATACTTTTGAAGCCTTGCTTGGAGGATTTTGAGCATTACCTTGTTACTGTGCGAAATAACTGCAATTGTGTGGTAGTTTGAACATTCTTTGGCATTGACTTTCTTTGGGAGTGGAATTAAAACTGACCTTTTCCTGTCTTGTGGCCACTGCTCAGTTTTGAGATTTGCTGGCATATTGAGTGCAGCACTTTGACAGCATCATATTTTAGGATTTAAAAAAACTCAGCTGGAATTTTATCACTTCCACTAGCCTTGTTCATAGTGATGCTTCCTAAGGCCCTTTTGACTACACACTCCAGGATGTCTGTCTCTAGGTGAGTGCACACATCATCTTGTTATTTGGGTCATTTTTTTTTTTAATTCTTCTCTGTATTCTTGCCACCTCTGGTTAATATCTTCTGCTTCTGTTATGTCTGTACTGTTTCTGTCATTTATTGTGCCTATTTTTGAATGAAATACTTCTTGATAGCTTTAATTTTTCTTGAAAAACCCTTTAGTCTTCCCCATTCTATTGTTTTCCTCTATTTCTTTACCTTGTTCACTTAGGAAGACTTTCTTATCTCTCTTTGCTATTCTTTGGAACTCTGCATTCAGATGGGTATACATTTCCTTTCATCCTTTTCCTTTCACTTCTCTTCTTTTCTCAGCTATTTGTAAGGCGTCCTCAGACGGCCATTTTGCCTTTTTGCATTTCTTTTTCTTAGGGGTGCTTTAATATTAATTCTTCTAATTCATGAACATGAAAAATCTTCCCATTTATTTATGTCTTTATTTATTGTAATTATTGTTTCACAGTTGTCAGTATACAGGNCTCACCAGTCCTGACCACAGATCCTTCACCTGCCAGTGCTGGAATCCACCCGTCTTCTTCCCAGGCCCTGATCCTGGAGCACGTCTTGGCACCCTCCAGGATGCAATCAGCCTTCTGTTCCCAAGCACTGGGGAGATCTGACTTTTTGTTCCACAGCTTAACACTCTTAGTTCCTGGTCCCTATTTTATTTTTTTTCAATTGAGGTAAAACTCACTTAACATAAAATCTACCATTTTTAAGTGTACAATCCAGAGGCTTTTAGTAAATTTGCAGTGTTATACAATTATTCAGTTCAGTTCAGTTCAGTCGCTCAGTCATGTACGACTCTTTTCGACCCCATGAATCCAAGCAAGCCAGGCCTCCCTGTCCATCACCAACTCGTGGAGTTCACTCAGACTCACGTCCATCGAGTCAGTGATGCCATCCAGCCATCTCATCCTCTGTCGTCCCCTTCTTCTCCTGCCCCCAATCCCTCCCGGCATCCAAGTCTTTTCCAATGAGTCAACTATTCGCATGAGGTGGCCAAAGTACTGGAGCTTCAGCTTTAGCATCATTCCTTCCAAAGAGATCCCAGAGTTGATCTCTTTCAGAATGGACTGGTTGGATCTCATTGCTGTCCAACGGACTCTCAAGAGTCTTCTCCAACACCACAGTTCAAAGGCATCAATTCTTTGGTGCTCAGCCTTCTTCATAGTCCAACTCTCACATCCATACATGACTACTGGAAAAACCATAGCTTCATTACTACTGACCAATTCCAGAACATGTTTATTAACCCTCAAGGAAATCCTGAACCCATGAAGCAGTCATTCCACATTCCCTCCTGCCCCAGCAACTGCAACCGCTAACCTGTTCTGTCCCTGTGGATCCAGATAAGTTCAGTTCAGTTCAATCACTCAGTCATGTCCAACTCTTTGTGATCCCATGGACTGCAGCACACCAGGCTTCCCTGTTCATCACCAAATCCCGGGGCTTGCTCAAACTCATGTCCATCGAGTTGGTGATGCCATCAACCATCTCATCCTCTGTCATCCCCTTCTCCTCCTGCCTTCAATCTTTCCCAGCATCAGGGTCTTTTCCAATAAGTCAGTTTTTTGCATCAGGTGGCCAAAGTGTTGGAGCTTCAGCTTCAGCATCAGTCCTTCCAATGAGTATTCAGGATTGATTTCCTTTAGGATGGACTGGTTGGATCTCCTGGTAGTCCAAGAGACTCTCAAGAGTCTTCTCCAACACCACAGTTCCCCCCATTAATAACACTCTGCCTTTGGCTAAAACCATGAGAAATGAAGATTCAAATATGACCCAAGCCTTTTTAAGATATCTGAGTGTCTTCAGTAAAATGGTAAAGTGCTCTCAGAATAGATTTCATATATGTTGTTCTAGTATTAATATTTGATTCCCTAAACTCTGGGACACTGCAGTGAGCCTGGGCTCTTGATCATTAGATCAGATGTATGCATGGACAACTACACGTGTTTTCTAAGCATGTCCCTGTGTGTGTACATGTATGTTTCTGCACATGTATTTTCTGTTTACACAGAAAGGCAGCCTCCCATGGTCTCTGTACTAAAAGGCTTTGCTACTGTCAAATGAAGGGAAACACATAATGCT
Organism: Neotragus moschatus; assembly: GCA_006410615.1. Lineage (NCBI taxonomy): Eukaryota > Metazoa > Chordata > Mammalia > Artiodactyla > Bovidae > Neotragus > Neotragus moschatus. The sequence goes on along the minus strand of SJYA01000696.1, from coordinate 1,269,035 downwards.
AGCTTCCAGGGAGAGAGAAGGGCTCTTGATTATAGCCTGGCTTGGTGAGAAAAACAGCACCACCTGATTTCGGCCAAGTCACCCTTGCCCATGAGTCTCATGGAATCTGTCTTCCTCTGGATGTTATGGAAGTTCAGGAGGGGAGTTGTCATGCATTGATCTGTCCAGTATCTCCTGGCAACACTTGGGGAGCCCAATAAGTCTTGTCGAATTACTTTCAAAGGTCAGCTCTACTTGTTAAGATTCTTAAGGTGTCTGTTTCATTTAAATCAGGTTTTGTTTTTTGTACGTTTGTGTTTTTTAAGGGAGAATGGAATCTCCTGAGAGAATAATTCCATGTAAATTTGAAACATGTGCAGGCATTCAGTAGGTCAGCTCTGTAAAGATGTGTTACTATATCTCATGTTTACAGGATTTTTATTCACAGATAAGGCCACATACGCATTGTATGATTCTCTGGTACCTAGGTTAACAGGTTCAAGAATCTGCCTGCCATGCAGGAGACCCGGGTTCAATCCCTGGTTCAGGAAGATCCTCTGGAGATGGGAATGGCTACCCACTCCAGTATTCTTGCCTGGAGAATTCCACAGACAGAGGAAGAGCACAGCAGGCTCTCTAGAGTGGGGTGATCAAGAATCGGACAGGACTGGGTGACTAACACTTCACTTCCCGTGCTGATGTTGTTTAGATACAAAAACCAGAACAAAGCAAAACATTTTGGTGCTCCTTTAGAGAGGGATAAGGAAGAAAAGTATACTACAACTCAAAGAGCTAGAGATCTTTAAGTGGGTACACTTATGAAATATCTCAGTGTGGCAACATATTTGATATCAAAAAAGTGGAAGAGATACAAAGTCTGTGTGGACCACACTGTTTTTCAGTACCTTGACCGGTTTTGCTTTATCTAAGAATGAGAGATTTAGAGACAAGGTTCACACAGCTAATATGACTTTCGGCATTTAAAGTTAAATATATGAATTGTATTTTAGAGTTTTCCCTGATGCTGCAGTGGTTAAGAATCCTCCTGGCAATGCAGGAGACATGGGTTCAATCCCTGTTCCAGGAAGATCTCACAGGCCACTGAGCAACTAAGCCCATGTGTCACAACTACTCAAGCCTGCATGCCCAAGAGCCCATGCTCTGCAACAAGAGAAACCACTGCAATAAGAACCCCTTGCACTGCGAAGAAGAGCTCCCACTTCCATAGCTAGAGAAAACCCGAGCACAGCAGTGAAGATCCGAAAATAAGTAAATAAAAAGTATTAAAAAGCAACCCTATTTTTATTTATATTAAATAAATTTTATTTATATTTAAATACATCAGTGCATTTAAA
>SJYA01000696.1:1238825-1267482 GCA_006410615.1 Neotragus moschatus | reverse complement strand
AGTGCATTTAAATATGTTTATATTTAAATAAATCATTTATATTTTAATGTATTATCTAATATATTTATATTAAATAAACTTATTTTATTTATATTTTAGAAAACTGTATTTTATATGCTGTTTACAATTACTGCTTCCTCTTCTGTTTCCAAAAATTGCTAAATCACCTATGTCAATATAATGGGAGAAAGAAGTGGGAATAAGAAGGAAAAGAAAACTAACCTGTATTGACTATCTTGTCCTCCCTATAAGTTTTAAACTATTTGGTCTTGCTTTTTTCCTTACAACTACCACGTGGAGCAGATAAAATTATCTCCATTTTACAGATGAGAAAACTGAGATTCGGAGATTGGGTGGCCCATTTGAGCACACAGAGCAGCTAAGCACTGGAGCCAGAATTTGAAGTCAGGCAGACCTGAATTTAAGAGTCACGTAAGGCTGTTGGTATTAGGCTGTGCTGTGCTTAGTTGCTCAGTCATGTCTGACTTCTCAACCCCATGGTCTGTAGCCTGCCAGGCTCCTTTGCCCATGGGGATTTTCCAGGCAAGAATATAGGCAAGAATACCTGGGAAGCCCTGGTATTAGCCTAGAAGTTCCCAAATACAGAGTGAGAAACCCAATGGAAGTGTTGGACCCTCTTGCTTCTACTCCAAACTCTCCCATATTCTTGGTAATGTTATGAGAGCACCAAGAATCCTCTGGACTTCACTTTTCCCCACTGGTGATTTGGAAAAACACTGCCTCCCCATCCTGCTGCTTAGGAATATCATGAACATCAAATAAGGACATTTATGGTGGGACTTTAAAATATAAGTGTTTTCTAATATGATGTAGTGATCTATATATCTCCCCAAAGAGGGATACACAGGACAATCCTTTGGAGTGTGAGGAGAAATCAATCATTCAAGCTTTCATTTATATTTCATTTTACTTTAAAAAAAGAAAAAATAGACATATTAACAATAGTAGCTATAGACAGTTTATCAATAAATTCTCAGATATTAGGAATGAATGTTCAAAATACATTTACTGATTAGGTGCATGATCAAAAAGGTCTGAAGACCACAAATCTTTACAACAAAATAATTTCATTTGATCACATATATACTTAAATAGTATATTTAGATGACTTGCTTTTGAACTTTATAAGAAAAGCATATATTATAAAAAGTCGTTTGGGACTAGTTTTCATTTAACACTATATTGAATGAAATCCGTATTGCCGGGGTGGTTGTAAGTCACTCCACTTCGCTGCTGTGTAATATTCCATTATGTGATTATATCATACTTTCTCTATCTATTTCCTTAGGGATGGGGATTTGGATTATTTATACTTCTTTGCTACTAAGAACAACACTTCTTTGAACACTCTTATATGTATCTCTTGGCACGCTCATATACAAATTTCCTGTAGGAATATAACAAAAAGTAAAAATCTGGGATTGCCAGGGAAAGTTCAATTTAACAGAATAAAACAAAATTATTTTCCAACATAGTTACTCCAATGGGTCACTTTCTTAACCAATTGACTCATCTTTCTTATATGGGAAATCTGACTAAAATGACTGTCTTTCAGGGACCTAAGGAGTTTGTTAAAGAGAAAAGTACTGAACACCTTTCCTGGAAAACAAAAGACTGTCCATAAATTAGCACTTAAATGTCTCTCTCCCAGTTACCTTAAGCCCATGCCTCAGGCAGACCTTTCACACCTATAAAATGAAGCAGCAGGATGGGAGGAGCTCCGAGGCTGTGGCAGCGCTGACACATTGTGTGGTAGTGAAATAAATGCTGGGCTAGTAGCCTCTCACTGCAGGTTCCAGAGGCCCAACTTCACAACAGGATACACTTTCTCACCACCCTAGTATTTCTCCCCTAATCTTCGGAGCACATACTCCTTGGAATTCCTGCAAACTTGAATGACAGTTGGCAGGTTCTTGATGCTATACAATGGTTGAAATTACAATGGGAAGGGAATAACACAAACGATGAAATCATACTTAAAGTGTGTTAGTCGCTCAATTGTGTCCTCTCTTTGTGATCCCATGGACTGTGTCCCACCAGGTTCCTCTGTCCATGGGATTCTCCAGGCAAGAATACTGGAGTGGGTTGCCATTCCCTTCTCAAGGGATCTTCCTGACCTAGGGATTGAACCTGGGTCTCCTGCACTGAGAATGGATTCTTTGCTCTCTGAGCCACCAGGGAAGCCCAAATCGTACTTAGAATGAAACCCAGACTCTCTACCAAGATCGTGCGTGACCCATCCTTGCTGACTCCTACCTTGTTCCTCCATAGCAGTTCACCTCTTTGTTCTCCAGGCCATATCCTATTGGTCTTGATCAGTTCCTGGCACAGTAACGCCTGCCTCAGGCAGTTACCGCACAGGCCACTCTCTCTGCTTAAAATGCTGGCCCCTTACTCTTTCCTGGCTGGCTCTTTCACGTGCTTTAGCTCTCTGTTCAAGTCGCCTGTTCAAAAAGCGTTCTCTCTCCTACCTGGGACACAGTTTCACTCTTACTCCAAATATCATCAGTCTCTGCATTTGGAATCTTTTTAACATTTGACTAAATTTATAGTGATTATATATACTTATCTGTCTACTTTTATTTTGAGTCTGTCTTTCCCACTAAAATGTCTCTGTCAGGGCAGAGACCATCTGTCGTTCTTGTGTTGTGCAGCCTCTAACACTGGGCAAAATGTTTGTTGAATGAATGGATATATCCAGGGTCCACTAGGCATCAAGTTTTGTGTAAGCCTCTCTACACAAGCAACTATGTTCATCCTCTCAACAACCCTGTGACACAGCTATTGCTAACCCTTTCTAGAGAGTAAAGGAACAGGCTTATAAAGGTCAAGTAACATCTCCAAAGGCTCACAGCTATGGAGTAACAGAGCTGGGATTTGAACACAGATCTGACTTCAAAGTCTGTGCACATTCAACTAAATCATGAAAACCATAGGCAAAGGTATTTAAGGAAGCCAGCTGATGTTGGATGTCCTTTTCTAATTACCAGTCTAGCGTTTCCCTGGGAATTTCTCATTTTCTATGCTAAATCTCAGAGCTATTAGTTTTACAGTATTGCACAACACACTGGTGGAAAATATCACCTGACTTCTTTATGTTAACCAAATATAAGAATAGCTATTTGGCCAAAACTATGCTATTGTTCCTCATCTATCACACTACAGCATTACTTATCAATGGAAAAGCATGTTCCTGAAATGTCACAGCAGGACTTTAAAAGCTAAGTAGACCCATAAATCATTCATCTAAAATCAACAAAGCTAACCTCTTCCTTAACACTCAGTTTTTTAATCTGTAAATTATTTAGGTTGCACGATTTCTTTTTACCAAAGCTTAAATTAAAAAAAAAACCTATTTTTGTTTCTTGGTATATTTCCATAAATGCTTAGAAAATAGCACTCTTCAGAAACATAGGTCACATTTATATTTTCAATAAATGGATTAAAAGAAGAGGTTTCCTAGGACCACTAGATGCACTGTGCTCCCACTCAAGGGACCCAAATGCCAAAGGAAAATTGTTAGAATATAAGTTAAGTTCAGTTCAGTTGCTCAGTCGTGTCTGACTCTTTGCAACCCCATGAATCACAGCAAGCCAGGGCTCCCCATCCATCACCAACTCCCGGACTTCACTCAGACTCATGCCCATCAAGTCAGTGATGCCATCTAGCCATCTCATCCTCAGTTGTCCCCTTCTNGGTCTAGTGGTTTTCCCTGTTTTCTTCAATTTCAGTCTGAATTTGATAATAAGGAATTTATGATCTGAGCCACAGTCAGCTCCTGGTCTTCTTTTTGTTGACTGTATAGAGCTTCTCCATCTTTGGCTGCAGAGAATATAATCAATCTGATTTTGGTGTTGCCCATCTGGTGATGTCCATGTGTAGAGTCTTCTCTTGTGTTGTTGGAAGAGGGTGTTTGCTATGACCAGTGTATTTTCTTGGCAAAACTCTATTAGTCTTTGCCCTGCTTCATTCTACATTCCAAAGCCAAATTTGCCTGTCAGGTAATAGTGACACTGCTGGAAAAAACTAAAGAACCATACAACCCTCTGCCAACCACAGGTATCATTTCTCTTAAAATTTAATTAAGGATTGTGTTTACAAGAGTTTCTAGTAGTCCGAAGAGTTTCTCTAGTACCAATCTGTGCTGCTCAATCCCATTCTCAACACTTACACATGACACACGTATCATATGAGTTACTCCTGATTTAGTTGCTTCCTTGTGTTTTTGTTCCAAAAATTTGCTGCATGAATAAAAGTTAGTCTTGTAATATTTAGATAGCAGCCACTTCAAAGACACAGACAATAGCTTCTAAGTCTTTCGTGTCCTACATACACCAGTGGATGCATTCATTCATAATTCTGTCCCTCCATCCACACAGCAGATCCCTCCGAGCAATTTTCAGGCTTTAGAAATAGTGCTGGGCCATAAAAAGGAATGCATCTGAGTCATTTCTAGTGAGGTGGATGAACCTAGAGCCTACTAAACAGACTGAAATGAGTCAGAAAGAGAAGAAACAAATATTGTATACTAATGTATATATATACGGAATCTAGAAAGATGGTACCAATGAACCTATTTGCAGGGCAGCAATGGAGATACAGACATAGAGAACAGACTTATGGACGTGGGAGGGGGAGTGGGCAGGAATGGGAGAGGATGGGAGAAATGGAGAGGGTTGCCTGGTAACACTTACACTATCGTATGTAGTAGATAGCCAATGGGAATTTGCTGTATGACTCGGGGAAATCAAACCAGGGCTCTGTAACAACCTAGGGAGATGGGAAGGGGTGGGAAGTGGGAGGGAGGTTCAAGAGGGAGAGGATATATGTGTACCTACGACTGTTTCATATTGATGAATGGCAGAAACCAATGCAATACTGTAAAACAATGATCCTTCAATTAAAAATAATTTTTTAAAAAAGAAAAATAAATAGTGCTAGGGCCACCTGGGGAGAGAAAATGGAAGCATGTACATGCAATCTGACCTCAGTCCAAATGAAGAGGTACTGACTCAATATGTACAGAAAAAAATACAGCAAAATGTTGACAGCGGTTGTATAATTAAGGTGAAGAGTTCCTTCACTGATTTTTCTATATTTTCAATAAGAATATGTGTTTATTTTGTATCAGGGAAAAGCTATTTTAAACAAATCGAATCGGCAGTCAGCCTTATAAAACAAAGAGGCAGATAGAAATGTAGTGAACAAGCCTAAGTCAGACAGGACTCAGGTTTGAATTTGAGTTGGGTCTTTGCCCCTTACTAACCGTGTGAACTTTTCAAAGCTTGGTGTCTGTGTCTATAAACTGAAAATGAAAATATCTTCTTCAGTGAGTGGTTCTGAGGATTATATGAGATAATGTGACTGAAAATGCTTTACAGGGCTGTAAAAGGCATTAAGTAATGAAAGGTATTATTAATTATGTTGTGAGTTGGGTCTAATTTCAATTGGCCAGTGCTGGAAGTCAGGCCTATTCAGACACTACTAAGCATATTATGGGATTAGGAGGCTCAAGGCCAATTATCCACAACAGTGGTTTAAATGTTTGGTTCTGCCTGTCCTATGGCTATCACAATTTGCTCCAGATGAGTGAATGTAAAAAAAGTCTTACCAATCCAAGTGCCCTTCCTACTTGCAATGAAGACCCACACCACAGAGAGAGTGGGTTAACAGATCACTTGGGTTCAGGCTTCTTTCATTTTCTTCTTGGATGGGATAACGTTACAAAGACTTATTCTGACTTTATTTTCACAAGTCAGAGAAACTATAGGAAACAAGTTGATTTCTTTTTCCTATTCAAGAAAGAAAAGGTGCAGTGGAATTCTGTCTGGATCTAAGATGGCAAACTGGTTGAAAGGAGAACAAATTGCATTTCTACCCTAAACAAGTCTCAGCTCCTTAATATCTTGTATTCTCCCTCTTCCAAAATTCTATTAATAGTTCTGGAATTTACTGTGTCTTCTACAAAGCTCTGAGGGGAATATTCACTTCACAAGTCACTTATCTAAGGATGGAAATCAAATCCCTCACAGCGTCACTAATGCATTTCCCCTCATCCTAATTTCTCAGCACCACACAATAGAGAAAGTCTTTCTGAAGTAATTTGACAAAGGCTTGATAAAGTCATGACTGGCCTAAGGACTACAAAGTAAATCACTAGACATAAGGCACTCCCATCTCCTTTGAACCTCAAGTTTTCAAGCGTTCTCTCTGTCTCTCTCTCTGTCATTAACTGGAAAGATTACAGCTGTTGGAGTCAAATTTACCTTGGGTTCAAGTCCTGGTGACCTCACTTACAAGGTTCATGGGCTTCGCTAAGTCAGTCGATCTCTTCGTGCTAGTAAGAATACCTAACTTGCAAAACTATTATGAGGATTAATAAAATGAGATGATTGTAAAGCATCAAGCGCGATGCCTTGCACACAATCAAGCTCAATAAATACTAATTTCTGGGCAGCCTGGGGTGCTGCAGTCCATGGGGTCGCAAAGAGTTGGCTACAACCTAGCAAATGAACAATAACAACAACAACAAACACTAATTTCTGTCTCTCCCTCTTTTGCCTACTTAGTGCTGGTTTGAGTGCAGCATATGTCTTGATTGTACATTCATCACAAATTCCTGGACCTCAAGCACATCAGATGTTCCAAGCATTCAGAGGTAATAAACTGGAGGAAACCCCCAGGGCTGTGAGAAGCCTGACTTCCCAACTCCTGAAGCAGGCCACCTACTGCTGCCTGAAGCAGCCACGCCGTGAGACGAACAGCTGCCAGACAGAGGGACAGGGGACAGAGGCCTCCATCTGCACCTCCACCCTCTTGCCTCTGTGCACAGAGGGCAGCCGCAGTCCCGCAGGAGACGCCAGGAGGAGATTTCAGTGTTTCAGATGACAGATCAGCCTGTGCTCTCTGACCCAGATTAGACCCGACTCAGAACCAGCCCATCCGCCTTTGTCACCAGCAAATGATTTTAATTCACTCCCGGGAGACTGCAGGGACTGCTTGGACCAACAGTGCATGTAATCTAGCTGAGCTCTGCAGTGAGCACTCGTAAGGCTGTGGGTTTCACAGGTTCCACTAACATTTCACAGGCCTGTCAGCCTCAGCTTGTCCACGGGAGCCAGGCTATGCATTCAGCACTCTGTGTCCCCGGACAGTTGTGAGAGAGCGAGGCAAGCAAGGGATAGGACATGACCCTCCCCCTCCCCCCAAAACAAGAAGAGAAGAAAACACACTTAGGACCTAACACAGCGGTTCTCAGAGTGTGGCCCCCAGGCCAGCAGCAGCAGCACAGAAAGCCTGTTAGAAAGGCAAATTCTCAAGTCCTGCCCCAGTCCTGCTGAATCAGAACCTCTGGGGGTAGGGTCCAGCAATTCATGTTTTCACCAAACCTCCTGTAAACCTGGAGCAACTTATAGTTTGCTAACCACTGACCCAGCTAAACAATGTACAGGTAGACTAAAAGTCTAAATTCACAGAGAAAAGCAAGAATCCAGGAGTGTGCAATTATGAAAAAGGAGAAAACCNAGGGTCCAGCAATTCATGTTTTCACCAAACCTCCTGTAAACCTGGAGCAACTTATAGTTTGCTAACCACTGACCCAGCTAAACAATGTACAGGTAGACTAAAAGTCTAAATTCACAGAGAAAAGCAAGAATCCAGGAGTGTGCAATTATGAAAAAGGAGAAAACCTCTGGGTTTGATTCATTTGAATTTCACCTCCTATGATTGCTCATTGTGTGATCTTGGGCAGATTGCTTAACTTTTCTGAACTTCAGTTTCCCTGTGTGCAAAATGAAGGTAATTAGATCTCACCTGCAGAGCTGAGGGACAAGATTCTCCCTGTGGATGGCCTAGGAGCTGTAAGCTTGTTCTTTTCTCTGCTACACCACACAGCTTCCCCCGTTGCCTTCAGAACAGGATTTCTCAGCCTTGGTACCATTAATATTTGAGTGTGATTGTTCTTTGTTGTGGAGGACTGTCCTATGCATTGTAGAATCTTCAGTAGCATCCCTGGTCTCCATCTACTAGTTGCTGGTAGCTGCCCCCAATTTTGACCAAAACAATGTCTCCAGGCACTGCCAAGTATTGCCTGCAGAGCCCAGTTGCCACTGGTTGAGGACCATTGCATTAGAGTGTTGGGATACAGCATAAGTAAAAAGCAAGAGTATCACGTTCAGTTAGACCTAAGATCTATATGCCAGTTTGCCCACCAGCTAGCTATCTGACCTTAGGTAAGGTTAGTAATCTGTCTGAGCTTTGGTTTCACCACTTGCAGAATGGCAGTTAGAACATCCATTTCATACGGGGTCGAGGAGGGGGACAAGACTGAAGAGTTATCAAATACAAGATTCTCAACAGATTTGCAACTCACAGTGAGAATCTGTCTGTGCTTTTGGCTTGACTATTATAGGGCAGAGATGAACTTTTAATGACTCTTCTTAAATTACAAAGGAAGAGAGGCCAGGGTCATGAAATAAAAGGAAGGCAAGATAAGCTCAAAAAGAAGGGCCAGGTCTTCACCCTATTGAGCTTGGTATGACAAGATACCTCTCTTCCAGAAAAGAAAGAACAGGCAAGTCTTTGACAGGTCACATGATGGCCCATATCCCCAAGTTCTCATTCTGAAGTTCAGCCCCAAGTCAGTATTGGAGCATCATATGCTTGCCATTCCCATCAGCATGGCACAATGAGAGGCGGTGAAGAAAAGGAGCGATAATAACTTGGGGTATGATTCACACAGACCTGAGTTCAAATCCTAGGTCTGCACATACTGGTTCTATAAGCTTGGCCAAGCTCTATGGCTGGATGGCATCACTGACTCGATGGGCATGAGTCTGAGTGAACTCTGGGAGTTGGTGATGGACAGGGAGGCCTGGCGTGTTGCAATTCATGGGGTCGCAAAGAGTTAGACATGACTGAGCGACTGAACTGAACTGAACTGAACTGAAGCTCTATACAGGCAGCAAAAACAAGAACGGGGGCTGACTGTGGCTCAGATCATGAACTCCTTCTTGCAAAATTCAGACTTAAATTGAAGAAAGTAAGGAAAACCTCTAGACCATTCAGGTATGACCGAAATCAATCCCTTATGATTATACAGTGGAAGTGACAAATAGATTCAAGGGATTAGGTCTGATAGACAGAGTACTTGAAGAACTATCAACAGAAGTTTGTGACATTGTGCAGGGGGCAGTGATCAAGACTGCCCCTAAGAAAAAGAAATGCAAAAAGGCAAAATGGTTGTCTGAGGAGGCCTTACAAATAGCTGAGAAAAGAAGAGAGGTGAAAGGCAAAGGAATAAAGGAAAGATACATTATTTGAATGCAGAGTTCCAGTGAATAGCAAGGAGAGATAAGAAAGCCTTCCTCGGTGATCTATGCAAAGAAATAGAGGAAAACAATAGAATGGGAAAGGCTAGAGAACTCGTCAAGAAAATTAGATACCAAGGGAAATTTTCATGCAAAAATGGGCACAATAAAGGACAGAAATGGTATGGACNCGACAGCTGATAGAGACCTGTCTGCATCTCAGTCATATCTGGTACCATTCTGAGGAGTTGATGTCCTCCTTTTCTTTATGAGGTTACCAAATTTCACTCGTTCACACATTCTTCATTTTCTGAATCCCAGTTGATCACAAATTTGATGCCTCTGAAATCTGTCCATTTATTTTGGGTCTGCTATGACTAAGCCATCAACAGCCTCTGGACTAGGTTCTTCAGACATAGTTGCACTTCGCTCTCCTCCTAAATTCTTTAAAGTTTAGACACTGAGGAAACAGTAAACCAGGTTCTGAAAAAAATCCCCCTGTGGCCTCCTTCCTCAGTGGCTTCTTGCAACCCTCTCAGTAAAGTCTTGTTGAACAACTCTTATTAGGCTGGTAATCTCATTGTCCTGATTAAATAATGGCAAGTGATAATTTTCAAAGGTCTCTTCTAATTTATTTGGATGATGTTTACACCTCAGTCCCTTCCAGTTCCTTTTTTTTTCACAAAGTTTTTTTTTTCTTTTTTTTTTTTAATCTCCTCTCCAACCTGCTCTGGTGTCAGTCCATCTGAAACCACTTGGAGCATGTTGTTAGGAAGATGCTTAGTCAAGAACACTACTGGGGGAGGAGGGTAATGTGATTAGGTGACTGTTAGGATCAGCTTGATCAGCTTACAAAGCAAAAACAGTCTGGGAATCACTTTTACCATAGAACTTTCACCTCTTTTAGGTTTAATCCAAAAGGAAGAGCCTTCCTTCTGTCAGTGGAAGGATCCAAATAATAAGCATGGTTTGTAACTAAATGCGTGAAGTTTGATTCCTAAGGCATGTGTGGCGTTGGCTCTTGAGTCCCAGTGCTCACTAGGCAGTGGGAAATAATGCAGAGGGGTTGAGGGAAGTGGCTTGTATTAATCCTTCATCCAGTGAAACTCCATTTCATGCTGGAACAAACTTGTCTCCAAGGTTTTGAGCAACATTTGGTCTTACCATCTTCCCCCTGTTCCTGAAGCATCTGGACGGCTGGATTCCAGGCTAACTGAGAATGAAACAAAAGCTGAAATCTTCCAGCCAGAAAACCTGTTTATTTTTATTTGAAGGACTTAAAAATCATATCTGAGAGGAAATGTGGTCTAATTGTTAAAATTGTAGGTGATCCCTATTGCCCGAGTTCTAGTCTCTTTTACTACTAGCAACTAACTCATCCTATAAGAACTTTGGTGATTTAATTTTAACTAAAGGTATCCTTGTTTTCCTGGACCCTAGAATTAAAGATGTTAATTGTGTACAAGATCCCCTGGAGAAGGAAATGGCAACCCACTCCAGTATTCTTGCCTGGAGAATCCCATGGACAGAGGAGCCTGGTGGGCTGCCGTCTATGGGGTTGCACAGAGTCAGACATGACTGAGTGACTACACTTAAGCATATGAAATAGAGAATTTTATCCTGAGCAAGAGTTAGAATTTATGATTAAATCTGGCCAAAAAAGAGAATCAACAGGTATTACTTTTAGGGAGCCAGCACGACCATTGTGTATTTACAAAATTTCTACCTGGCACCCAGGAATGAATGATAAAAGTCTTCAAAGGCAGTAATGAGAATTAGTGCACAATGTCCATCACTTCAAAAAGCCCATTAGAATTTGTATGTCTGTGCGGGATAAGACCACACAGGGGCTTCTCCAACGGCTCAGCAGGAAAGAATCTGCCTGCAATGCAGAAGGCACAGGAGATATAGGTTCAATCCCTGGATTGGGAAGATCTCCTGGAGGAGGAAATGACAACCCACTCCAGTATTCTTGCCTGGGAAATCCCATGGACAGAAGAGCCTAGCGGGTTATAGTCTGTAGGTTTGCAGAGTCAGACACAATTGAGCATGCACACAGGAAGACCATACAAGCACATTATCTAAAACACTAAATTTCTTTGAATTTAGCTAGAGAAACATAACACATCTGGTAACACTTGCCATATTCTGAGCAGAAGCTCTGATAGGCAGTCTTTAATAAATGAAAATCCAAAAATGAATTTCTATTATTAATTGAAGTTTGTTTGCTAGACAAAAGTGTTTAAAATATGAGGTCTATGAATTTTAAGAAAAGGGATACTTGGTGGAGATGCTTGTTTCCTGGACCACTGAGTGGCTGGTTTGTCTTAAGGAGGATTGCCAAGTAGGCAAAGAACTAAGTGAGTGTATAAAGGAAACGGAGTAGCCAGCAAGCAATCCACAAAGTTTTTTATAAATTAAGGGTAATAGATTATAGCACCAGCTAATGTTTGGAGGCGTTTTTGTTGTAATATTAATTATTTGGGCAAACTGAGAGAGATGGTAAGGGACAGGGAGGCCTGGTGTGTTGCAGTCTATGGGGTTGCAAAGAGTCGGACATGATTTGGTGACTGAACAACAACAAAGGCTTCCTTCACTTACCACTTCTTCTGCAACCCAACTAGAGGGTGGGAAATAATTTTTCTCTAAATAGTATTTCAGAGTATGCTATACTAGGTATTTCCTGGGCATCTTTAGGTGTGTTCTACTTCCAAGAAAATGAGCCTCTGAAATGCTGATTGACTACAACTTCATGGTTTCCATAGTAGCATCTGGAAGGCATTCTTTTTATGTAAATTTCTTCCCAATGAGACATGAACAATACCTTCCTATCAAGTTATGAGCATCAGGCTACTTGATGCAGGATATATGTACAGGACATGCATTACTACTCAACACAAATTTCATACAGGCACAATTTTACCAAAAGATAAACTACGTCCCCTAGTAGCCCAGGGAGTTCAGTTCAATTCAGTCCCTCAGTTGTGTCCAACTCTTTGCGACCCCATGGACTGCAGCATGCTAGGCTTCCCTGTCTTTCACCAACTCCCGGAGCTTGCTCAGACTCAAGTCCATTAAGTCAGTGATGCCATCCAACTATCTCANAACTCATCCTATAAGAACTTTGGTGATTTAATTTTAACTAAAGGTATCCTTGTTTTCCTGGACCCTAGAATTAAAGATGTTAATTGTGTACAAGATCCCCTGGAGAAGGAAATGGCAACCCACTCCAGTATTCTTGCCTGGAGAATCCCATGGACAGAGGAGCCTGGTGGGCTACAGTCCATGGCGTCGCACAGAGTCAGACATGACTGAGTGACCACACTTAAGCATATGAAATAAAGAATTTTATCCTGAGCAAGAGTTAGAATTTATGATTAAATCTGGCCAAAAAAGAGAATCAACAGGTATTACTTTTAGGGAGCCAGCACGACCATTGTGTATTTACAAAATTTCTACCTGGCACCCAGGAATGAATGATAAAAGTCTTCAAAGGCAGTAATGAGAATTAGTGCACAATGTCCATCANAGAATTTTATCCTGAGCAAGAGTTAGAATTTATGATTAAATCTGGCCAAAAAAGAGAATCAACAGGTATTACTTTTAGGGAGCCAGCACGACCATTGTGTATTTACAAAATTTCTACCTGGCACCCAGGAATGAATGATAAAAGTCTTCAAAGGCAGTAATGAGAATTAGTGCACAATGTCCATCACTTCAAAAAGCCCATTAGAATTTGTATGTCTGTGCGGGATAAGACCACACAGGGGCTTCTCCAACGGCTCAGCAGGAAAGAATCTGCCTGCAATGCAGAAGGCACAGGAGATATAGGTTCAATCCCTGGATTGGGAAGATCTCCTGGAGGAGGAAATGACAACCCACTCCAGTATTCTTGCCTGGGAAATCCCATGGACAGAAGAGCCTAGCGGGTTATAGTCTGTAGGTTTGCAGAGTCAGACACAATTGAGCATGCACACAGGAAGACCATACAAGCACATTATCTAAAACACTAAATTTCTTTGAATTTAGCTAGAGAAACATAACACATCTGGTAACACTTGCCATATTCTGAGCAGAAGCTCTGATAGGCAGTCTTTAATAAATGAAAATCCAAAAATGAATTTCTATTATTAATTGAAGTTTGTTTGCTAGACAAAAGTGTTTAAAATATGAGGTCTATGAATTTTAAAAAAAGGGATACTTGGGGGAGATGCTTGTTTCCTGGACCACTGAGTGGCTGGTTTGTCTTAAGGAGGATTGCCAAGTAGGCAAAGAACTAAGTGAGTGTATAAAGGAAACGGAGTAGCCAGCAAGCAATCCACAAAGTTTTTTATAAATTAAGGGTAATAGATTATAGCACCAGCTAATGTTTGGAGGCGTTTTTGTTGTAATATTAATTATTTGGGCAAACTGAGAGAGATGGTAAGGGACAGGGAGGCCTGGTGTGTTGCAGTCTATGGGGTTGCAAAGAGTCGGACATGATTTGGTGACTGAACAACAACAAAGGCTTCCTTCACTTACCACTTCTTCTGCAACCCAACTAGAGGGTGGGAAATAATTTTTCTCTAAATAGTATTTCAGAGTATGCTATACTAGGTATTTCCTGGACATCTTTAGGTGTGTTCTACTTCCAAGAAAATGAGCCTCTGAAATGCTGATTGACTACAACTTCATGGTTTCCATAGTAGCATCTGGAAGGCATTCTTTTTATGTAAATTTCTTCCCAATGAGACATGAACAATACCTTCCTATCAAGTTATGAGCATCAGGCTACTTGATGCAGGATATATGTACAGGACATGCATTACTACTCAACACAAATTTCATACAGGCACAATTTTACCAAAAGATAAACTACGTCCCCTAGTAGCCCAGGGAGTTCAGTTCAATTCAGTCCCTCAGTTGTGTCCAACTCTTTGCGACCCCATGGACTGCAGCATGCTAGGCTTCCCTGTCTTTCACCAACTCCCGGAGCTTGCTCAGACTCAAGTCCATTAAGTCAGTGATGCCATCCAACTATCTCATCCTCTGTCATCCCCTTTTCCTGCCTTCAATCTCTCCTGGCAGCAGCGTCTTTTCCAAGGAGTCAGTTCTTCGCATCAGGTGGTCAAGGTATTGAAGCTTCAGCTTTAGCATCAGTCTTTCCAATGAATACTCAGGACTGATTTCCTTTAGGATGGACTGGTTGGATCTCCTTGCAGTCCCAGGGACTTTCAAGAGTCTTCTCCAACACCACAGTTCAAAAGCATCAATTCTTCAGCCTTCACTCAGCCTTCTTTATAGTCCAACTCGTATATCTATAATGACTACTGGAAAAACCATAGCTTTGACTAGATGGACCTTTGTTGGCAAAGTAATGTCTGCTTTTAAATATGCTATCTAGGTTGGTCATAGCTTTTCTTCCAAGGAGCAAGCGTCTTTTAATTTCATGGCTGCCATCACCATCTGCAGTGATTTTGGAGACCCCCAAAATAGTCTCTCACTATTTCCATTGTTTCCCCATCTATTTGCCATGAATTGATGGGGCCAGATGCTATGATTGTAGTTTTCTGAATGTTGAGTTTTAAGCCAACTTTTTCACTCTTCTCTTTCACTTTCATCAAGAGGCTCTTTCATTCTTCTTCACTTTCTACCATAAGGGTGGTATCATCTGAATATCTGAGGTTATTGGTGTTTCTCCTGGCAATCTTGATTCCAGCTTGTGCTTCATCCAGCGTGGTATTTCGCATGATGCACTCTGCATATAAGTTAAAACTAAGCAGGGTGACAATACACAGCCTTGACCTACTCCTTTCCTGATTTGGAACCGGTCCATTGTTCCATGTCCAGTTCTAACTGTTGCTTCTTGACTTGATTTCTCATCCAGATTTCTCAGGAGCCAGGTAAGGAGGTCTGTTATTCCTATCTCTTGAAGCCCAAAGAGAAGGCCAGCATATACTCAGCTCAGTCTGTGGATAACTGTTCTCCCTGCAGCATATATGCCAGACAGTGGTAATCAATCACAGATACTTTCTCAATAAGCATCTTTCTCAACTCAGCATTCCAGGCACTACTACTAATTGACCTAATCTGGCATAAATTCTATTGGCCTATCCATTCTTAGAACAAAGAGGACACATGAATTTAAACTATCACTCTTGGGAGACAACTTAAATTTATCTCCCAAGGTAAGGCATAGGAGGAAGAGCATTTCAAATCCCAGCTCTGTCCCCCAGTGGGCTCTGTGTGTTTGGGCAAGTTACTTTGCCTCTCTGGGTCTTGGTTTTGTTCTTTCTTATACAAGGATTATATCATCCACCAACAGGATTACCACAAGGATTAAATGAGAGAACATTCCCAAGCCTGGCAGCACAGCACTTGGAATTTTATGTTTGTTTAACAAATGCAAATTCCTTTTCCTGTGAGTATAATCAGAGAATTCCCTAGAACTGCAAATACTCTCTTAGTAGCCCCTGTTGGTCTCTATAGCTTTGGTCCTTGAGTTCTTGAGTGGGAAGCTCATGAGAAGAGGCATACATTGTGAATTTGGGGGTAGGTTAAACACTTCCCAGGTTGTGCTAGTGGTAACAAATCTGCCTGCCAATGCAAGAGATGTAAGAGACATGGGTTCAAATCCTGGGTTGGGAAGATCCCCGGAGGAGGGCCCTGCAATCCACTCTAGTATTCTCGCCTGGAGAATCCCACGGACAGAGGAGCCTGGCAGGCCACAGTCACAAAAAGTCGGATGTGACTGAAGCTACTTAGCATGCATGCATGCACAAAGAACTAAATACAGACAGAAAGCCCAAACATTAAGCTTCATGGATCAGCTTTGATCTTATACAATCAACAAGTGTTACCTGTCCTACTGTACCCAACACAGGCATGAAATAGATAGTTAAACCTATGAACCCAGGGACATATGCTGCTAAAGCAAAGGGAAGAAAGGCCATCAGGAGGCAGAACTGAGCAGATTTGTCATCCTCCAGGCCATTTCTGCCCCAGCGTTTGTCCCAGGTCCTGTGACAGAGAATTCTTTGCCTCAGCAATTTCATTTTACTATGTAATCTTTTTCTGTTTCCTTCCTCTGCAGCAGAGCTTGTCCCCAGGTCTCCGTGACCTGCTTCTCAGGGTAGATACTAACTTTTGCTGAACCCATGAGTGTAGAAGGAAAAACCAAAGAATCAACAAAGAGAGACAGCTACTACCTTGAACTATTTCCAAAGAGCAACCCTGCTGTTTTTGACAGGCAGACAGGAGCTGTGAATGTAATTACAACCAATGCTGAGATTAAAGTCATGAATGATTTGGCTTGAACTCTTGAAAGAGATCAAAATTTTGTAACATAGCAGTGTTTACAGGTTTATAGATCTGCCTGGGCCATCTGACGCCCTTGACCATGATTTATTATTACAGGACAGAGATTATCTCAGACTGGGCTGGAAATGGATCTTGGCTGAGTTATTTACTCACCGGATGCAATGTGTGAGAGTTGATGGCCTTGTTTCTCAATTTGTCAGTTGTAAAGGGAGTCCCCAAGGCTCAATTTCAGGCCCGGTATTGTTTACATAGCCCAGCAATAATACATCACATGTGGCAAAATATTACAAATTCATTTTTATGCTGATGATATGGCTCATGCATAAAAGCAGCTAATGTGCTTCTCTTTTTTGTTGAAATTGCAGCTAAGTTTCTAAAGGCACAAAGGGCCTTTTGTGTTTTGAACCATAAAGAAGAGAAAGTATATGACAGTTTTTAGAAGGACTAATGAAGGGTTTGATCTGCCTCGGCTGCCATCTGTGAGTCCCATTATAGCAGTTACGGTCATTATAATACCATACCCTCTGAAGGCATCTGTCAGGAGTTTTAACACTACTATTATTATTATTATCATCATGATTATTATTATCATTATTATTATTATTATTTTGGAAGCTATGGAAAATGGCTTTCCATTTTGCTGTTTGCATTTAGGTGATGGGAAAAGAATTGTTTGAACGATGATTTCCATCTGGTACTTTATTTAATGGCCTGTACCAACCATATGGAGATGACACATGAGCATGTATACTATGTAACAAGGGATACACTGCGTTTAAAACAGTCTCCATGTAAATCAACTCATTACGAGTCACAGTAAGTGGCCTGCACTTTGTCTCTGAAGAATATTCAGCAGGAAAAACATGAGCATATTTTAAGGAACACACAGAGGTGCCCCAAAGAGCCAAAAGCTGTATTTAGTTTTTGGACTTAGTGTCTGAGAATGCAACCCTGGGTATCTTTCTCAAGAAAAGATCAGTGCCTTGTAAACAAGATTTCATGCTGTGTAATACTAACAAATCAGAAAAGCAAACAAATAAAATGGCAAACTCCTCAGGAATTTGGCATGTTTTAGATGAATCTTTACNGCCCCAAAGAGCCAAAAGCTGTATTTAGTTTTTGGACTTAGTGTCTGAGAATGCAACCCTGGGTATCTTTCTCAAGAAAAGATCAGTGCCTTGTAAACAAGATTTCATGCTGTGTAATACTAACAAATCAGAAAAGCAAACAAATAAAATGGCAAACTCCTCAGGAATTTGGCATGTTTTAGATGAATCTTTACAGAAAGGAAAAGGAGAAAGCCATTTCATACCTTTTCTTTAGATACATTCTAGCTCTAAAGCCTGACTTTTTCTGACACCAAAAGACAGCAAGTAGCTGCCTGGCCATGGGTAATTTGGATTTAATTGTGTTTGCTTAAACCATGCATTCCATCCTCAAACCATAAAAATGAATCCTAGAAATCTCAGACTCAAAAGCTCAAGAGTCCACGTCCTGTTTGCCTCTCAAAGGTAAATTCTCAGGAATTTATTGCAACTTGCCTATTTACCTTTGGCATCTTTCTAACGTGCTCCACGTATTCAGCAGCATCTTATTTTGAAGATGCAAGCACAAGCACCACCAAGTAGTGTTATCACAGCCAAGTGTAAGAGGAGGTGAATCAAGAAAGCAGAAATAGGGACTACCCTGGTGGTCCAGTGGTTAAGACTATGCTCCTGTGCAGAGGGCCCAGGGTCCAATCCCTGGTCAAAGGATCCTACAGGCACTCAGATGAAGCACAATCAAATAAATAAATATTTTTTAAAAAACATGGATAACTTGTGAAGTAAAGATTATATTTTTTAAAAGCAGAAATGGATTCACAAGGGCTTTACTCTCATTTGCATACTACATGAGGAGTTTGCATCCATTCATTGTTTTTGTTTATTAGCAAGCATTTAGTGAGCACCTACTCTGCGCTAAGAAGAAAAAAACAAAGCAGTGAAAGCATAGACTTGGAATATGAGGGGCCTGAGTTCAATAAATGGCTCCTGCAGCTTTTTAAATGGGTGACCTTGGGCAAATTATTTAACCCCTGTAAGCGTGGCACATAGCAGGGAGTCAATAAACGTTTGTCAAAAAAAGTAAACAACTAAGTTTTGCCTCTTAGTCTGTAAAATGTGGCTATCAGCCACTTACCTAGCAAGGTTGTGGAGGATCTGATGAGAAAACAGTTGGATATTGCTTTATTAGAGTATTTATTTCATAATAGTCTGTGGTCCCCACCATTGGTTCCATCGGGAAGGCAGACAAGCAAATCTATAATTATTCCACAGTGGTGTTGAAGACCAAACCAAACTGGAGATGGGAGGCCACACAATGGTGAGATTCAGAAAAGGCTTCTCAGGGGAAATAATTGCTGAGCTATTTCATAAAACAGGAAAATCCTACCCAGGCAACAGAAGGGAAGAACGGCATTCCAAGCAAAGGGATTGGAAAGCATGGAGGCAAAGAGGCGTGAGGACATCACACACCGTGATTGGGTGATTCAACTTCCAGGCCTGAAGACCTAGACTNTCCTCTGCTTTTTCTAAATCCAGCTTGAACATCTGGAAGTTCACAGTTCATGTATCCCTGAAGCCTGGCTTGGAGAATTTTGAGCATTACTTTACTAGCATGTGAGATGAGTGCAGTTGTGTGGTAGTTTGAGCATTCTTTGGCAATGCCTCTCTTTGGGATTGAAACAGCTCCACTGGAACTCCATCCCCTCCCCTAGCTTTGATCGTAGTGATGCTCCTAAGGCCCCCTGACTTCAAGCTCCACACCCTTTCCACATGCCTTGCCCTGTGCATCTCTTCCGTTTGGCTGTTCTTAAGTCACATCCTTTTATAATAAACTAGTAATCTAGTGACTAAAATGTTACTGTGAGTTCTGTAAGCCACTGTAGCAAACTGATTGAACCAACTAGCCTGTTGGTCAGAAGTACAGATGACAACCTGGACTTGCTATTGTCATCTGAATGGGAAGGTAAGGATGGTGGGGGCAGTCTTTGTGGATTGAATTCCAGTCTCTGGAATCTGATACTATCTCTAGGTATAGATACTATCAGAATCAAGGTGAATTGTAGGACACCCAGCTGTTGTTGAAGATTTGTTTGCTTGGATGTTTGGGAACCCTGCCCCCACCATGTTAGAACTGAGTACAGAATCTTCAGAAACAGAGAAACCACCTATGTCATTCTGCTGGGCAGTGAGAGGTTCTGGTGGCTCTCACAGAAGCCATCAGAAAACTTGGGGGAGCCNGTAGGACACCCAGCTGTTGTTGAAGATTTGTTTGCTTGGATGTTTGGGAACCCTGCCCCCACCATGTTAGAACTGAGTACAGAATCTTCAGAAACAGAGAAACCACCTATGTCATTCTGCTGGGCAGTGAGAGGTTCTGGTGGCTCTCACAGAAGCCATCAGAAAACTTGGGGGAGCCACCAGGAAACACATTAGCCCTAAGCACTCAACTCTGAAAAACTGCTAAAGTCTTAAGAGTTTCCATATTTTTAGCTTAGTCTTTTTATTTATTTACTTATTTTCAGCCATGCCATAGAGCAAATGGTATCTTAGTTCCCTGATCAGGAACTGAACCCAAGTTCCTTACAATGGAAGTGTAGTCTCAACCACTGGACCACCAGGGAAGTTCCAGCCTAGTCTTTTCAGTCCTGAATTCTTGAACTTAATTCCTAATCCCATCTACTTTTTAATACTTCAAGTTTTCATCTCATGAGCCTTTCATCTCAGCATCTTCTTCTCTTCTGTTTTTGACCTTTTATCTCATTCAAGCTTTGAACTTTAAATATTACCCATTTTATCTCATGTACCTTATCTTACAAAGATTTAAATTGATTTTAACTACTACTCTATTTCTTTTCCTTTACTTCTTTCCTTCTCTTGCTGGAAATGTCTTAGTTTTATTCTCCTCATAACTTTTTAGTTTCCTTTTATTTTAAAATAGTTACTTCATCCCTTTCTTTCTTATTTTCCTCTTCCTCCTCCTCTTTTTTACCTTTCTCTTTTTCTTTTTGACTTTAGTTTGTGTTTGTGCTTTTAATGTCAAGGAAGACAAATGCTGATAGAAAAGGAAATGTGGTAAGAGGCTGCCCTACACTCTCCACTATGAGGCTGAAGTTGAGGAAGGGTTACAATGGAACCAGGGCTTAAAGAGAATTTAGAAAGAATGGAGTCACCATGATGAGGGGAGTATGTGCTCTCCAGGGAAATGAAGGAGGTTTGCTGCACTCCATTATATTCCCAATAAGCATTGTTACTCCAAAATATATGATTTTATAAAGTTAGCCAGTTGTGCAAATTTCCTCTGGTGATTTTTCAGATGCCAGGAGAAGGTGGATGTTATGTTGATCCAGGGTTGGAATTGCATGAATTCCATTCTCAAAAAAGACATATGCATAAGAACTTACTGCATTTACAAGAGAGCTGTTTTATGAAATCTGGACTGAACAACAAGGGCATAAAAGTAAGAGGCAGATAATGGATGATGACAAATTATGTGTATGGGTCAAAAGACCGGAGGTCTCAATTCTAAGAACAAATGATAAGAAGGGAATGTTGAATGAAGAACTGGAAAGAACAGAGGATAAACCAGAGAGTGAGACGGTTGATTTCTGTAAAGTTCCTGCAGATGGCCACAACCCAGGTGTGACCATGGGAGGAAGCAGCTGCAGTTGGACTGAAGAGAAAAAGATGCTATTGTCAGGACCAGAAGGACATTGGATGGGCTATTGCCTTGTCAGCCATCTGTTAGGTGACCATATATATTAACCTAGGTAGAACATTCTACCACAATTTACTGCACTGGATATGGCATTGAATAACACTGGGAGAGGCACTTTGGGGGAGAATGTTCATATCTCTTACCCAAAAGGCACAGTGTGATATGTATAATTTGCCCTTCTGCTCTCTACCATCATGCAAAAGAAGGATCTGAATGAGTAAAAAATATTGTCTCTCACCTCCATTTTAAAAAGGGAGTTTCATTTCCTGGTGTAGGAAATTTAGAAAATAAAGACAACAAAAAAGAAACAGAGAAAATGGGAAAAAAAATATGTATATTCAAAAGAAGTATCACTCCAAATATCACCCTAAGAAGACAACCACTATTTATACTTTGGGGTGTGTGTGAGTACATGTGTGAGTTGTTGTTGTTTTTCCTTTTCTTTTAAGAAAATGAAATTATACTGTACATACTGTAAGGTAATATACTTATCTCATTTACTTAATTACAAATATGTTTCCATGTCAAGAAAAATCATCTGACAAGATTTATTTTTAAAGTATTTTTCTTCAATATGATTTTTTTTCTTTTTGGCAGTGTTGGGTCTTCATCGCTACATGGGTTTTCTGTAGTTGCACTGACTACTCTCTAGTTACAATGCTTAGACTTATTGCTGTGGCTTCTCTTGTTGCAGAACACATGCCTGAGGCACACAGGCTCTAGTAGTTGCAGTGAGTGGCTCCAAAGCTTGGCTAGAGGGCTTAGTTGCCCCCAGGAGCAGGAATTGAACCGGTGTCCTCTGCACTGGGAAGTGAATTCTTAACCACTAGACCACCAGGGATGTCCTTCAATACGATTTTTAATGCCCATCCTGGTGACTCAGACGGTAAAGCGTCTGCCTACAATGTGGGAGACCCGGCTCACACCCTGGGTCAGGAAGATCTCCTGGAGAAGGAAACGGCAATCCACTCCAGTATTCTTGCCTGGAATATCCCATGGAACCTGGTAGGCTACAGTCCATGTGGTCGCAAAGGGTCAGACACGACTGAGCAGCTTCCCTTTCTTTCGCTTCATCTTATGAGTGACCTCCAATTTATTTAATCTTCTAGTCCATCATTTTTAGAAATTAGAAACAATACAGCTACAAATATCTTTGTAGTGACATCTTTGGGCACACCCATGATTATTTCCTTCAGTGAATTTCTTAGAAAGAGACTTCCTCGAGGCTACCAGTAATATAAAAAGTATCAGTTTCTACATATTCTCACAGGCATGAGGCATTATTGTTCTTCTGAGTTCTTTATGACCATTGCCAATATGATAGCTGGAAAGTGGCTTTGCATTGTGCATTTTCTGGTTTCCCAGTGATATTGAACATCTTCTTAGACTATGCATTTCTGACCCCTCTTCATCCTTTCCTTCCCAAACTGCTTTTCCCAGCCTGAAACTTGGAGTATTGCTCTGAACATACATGGAAGTACACCATAAAAAAAAGTCCCATAACACATGTGTTTGTACTCATGCTAAGAATGTTGTGAAGGGTTTGGGTCATTATGAAATAATGTCTTTTTTAGGACCCATTTTAGTACCAGAAATAGCTATGCTTCCTCTTGAATATACAATTTATTTTTATCTTATTGATATTGGAGAATGTGCAATCGATTTGGTTGTCTTTTTTTTTTTTTTTTCTTTTTTGCACTGTAAGCTGGAAAGTTCTGAGATATTTCCCTCCATGCTATGCCTATTTGTCTACCAATTTCACTCTTGGTTCCATCTTATCTTTCCAACTTTCCTTTTCCCTTTGTCATATTTTCTTCAACTATTTCACAATGGACTGCATCTTGCTTACCAGGTATTTATGCCATGCAGGCTATAGATAAATAAAAAATATTGCAACCTATGGGTTGATTGTGGCTCACCCCAGTTGGTGCCAACCAGTGCCTTAGCAGTCACTGATACTAAGCTAATGGGCTACTTTCCAGGATTTTTCACATCAAGGTGGACATTGAAAATAACACTCTTGGCATGATTCGCTGCAGTGAATGGAGGAGATGCTCAGAGGCCAAGATGTACTGAGGATTCTATCCCCACTCTGTTGCATTCCTCAAGGTGTGAGAAGATCATTGTCTCAGGATACTTGCAGTCCATTGGCACACAGGTTAAGAGTCACTGGGCTAGAGGGGGAAAAATACCTTACAAAAGTAAAGCTAAGAAAAGTAAGATAAAAGTCTTCTCAGGCTGTTAACTTCTTCAGAACAAATGCTTTCATTTCCCTTCCAAGAAATGTCTTTTTTAAAGATATTCTACAAATAAAGTAAGCAATTTCCCGGTACAGAAGCGGCATGCTTAACTACTACTCTGACATCCTTCCTGGAATTTGTGCTTGTCTGTGCCCTTCTTCCTTCTTTTTTTCCCCCCATGCTTCTTTAACAGCATTCAATCCCTTTTTCAGAGCCCCAAGGTGGTATTCTTTATTCACGGAGATCATGGATTCTTTGGTTCTTCATCCTATAGGTAGCTCTTGAATATTTCTTTCTCTTTGCGGCAGGCTTCACAAACTCTTGCCTCCCTCAATTAATTCTCAATAGCATCAACTACCTTCTCCATCTCCTGGGTCTCTTCCTTCTGCTCTCCCACCGATATTAGCATCAGAAGGCAATGGCACCCCACTCCAGTACTCTTGCCTGGAAAATCCCATGGACGGAGGAGCCTGGTAGGCTGCAGTCCATGGGGTCGCTGAGGGTCAGACATGACTGAGCAACTTCACTTTCACACATTGGAGAAGGAAATGGCAACCCACTCCAGTGTTTTTGCCTGGAGAATCCCAGGGATCAGGGAGCCTGGTAGGCTGCCATCTATGGGGTCACACAGAGTCGGACACAACTGAAGTGACTTAGCAGTAGCAGCAGCAGGATTCAGATACGCAAACTGAAAATCCCATGGATGGAGAAGCTGGAGGGCTACAGTTCATGGGGTCACAAAGAATCGGAAATGACTGGGCAACTAATACTTTCAATTTCACCCAAACTGAATTTTTTTTTCTCTCTCTCACNAATTCTTAACCACTAGACCACCAGGGATGTCCTTCAATACGATTTTTAATGCCCATCCTGGTGACTCAGACGGTAAAGCGTCTGCCTACAATGTGGGAGACCCGGCTCACACCCTGGGTCAGGAAGATCTCCTGGAGAAGGAAACGGCAATCCACTCCAGTATTCTTGCCTGGAATATCCCATGGAACCTGGTAGGCTACAGTCCATGTGGTCGCAAAGGGTCAGACACGACTGAGCAGCTTCCCTTTCTTTCGCTTCATCTTATGAGTGACCTCCAATTTATTTAATCTTCTAGTCCATCATTTTTAGAAATTAGAAACAATACAGCTACAAATATCTTTGTAGTGACATCTTTGGGCACACCCATGATTATTTCCTTCAGTGAATTTCTTAGAAAGAGACTTCCTCGAGGCTACCAGTAATATAAAAAGTATCAGTTTCTACATATTCTCACAGGCATGAGGCATTATTGTTCTTCTGAGTTCTTTATGACCATTGCCAATATGATAGCTGGAAAGTGGCTTTGCATTGTGCATTTTCTGGTTTCCCAGTGATGTTGAACATCTTCTTAGACTATGCATTTCTGACCCCTCTTCATCCTTTCCTTCCCAAACTGCTTTTCCCAGCCTGAAACTTGGAGTATTGCTCTGAACATACATGGAAGTACACCATAAAAAAAAGTCCCATAACACATGTGTTTGTACTCATGCTAAGAATGTTGTGAAGGGTTTGGGTCATTATGAAATAATGTCTTTTTTAGGACCCATTTTAGTACCAGAAATAGCTATGCTTCCTCTTGAATATACAATTTATTTTTATCTTATTGATATTGGAGAATGTGCAATCGATTTGGTTGTCTTTTTTTTTTTTTTCTTTTTTGCACTGTAAGCTGGAAAGTTCTGAGATATTTCCCTCCATGCAATGCCTATTTGTCTACCAATTTCACTCTTGGTTCCATCTTATCTTTCCAACTTTCCTTTTCCCTTTGTCATATTTTCTTCAACTATTTCACAATGGACTGCATCTTGCTTACCAGGTATTTATGCCATGCAGGCTATAGATAAATAAAAAATATTGCAACCTATGGGTTGATTGTGGCTCACCCCAGTTGGTGCCAACCAGTGCCTTAGCAGTCACTGATACTAAGCTAATGGGCTACTTTCCAGGATTTTTCACATCAAGGTGGACATTGAAAATAACACTCTTGGCATGATTCGCTGCAGTGAATGGAGGAGATGCTCAGAGGCCAAGATGTACTGAGGATTCTATCCCCACTCTGTTGCATTCCTCAAGGTGTGAGAAGATCATTGTCTCAGGATACTTGCAGTCCATTGGCACACAGGTTAAGAGTCACTGGGCTAGAGGGGGAAAAATACCTTACAAAAGTAAAGCTAAGAAAAGTAAGATAAAAGTCTTCTCAGGCTGTTAACTTCTTCAGAACAAATGCTTTCATTTCCCTTCCAAGAAATGTCTTTTTTAAAGATATTCTACAAATAAAGTAAGCAATTTCCCGGTACAGAAGCGGCATGCTTAACTACTACTCTGACATCCTTCCTGGAATTTGTGCTTGTCTGTGCCCTTCTTCCTTCTTTTTTTCCCCCCATGCTTCTTTAACAGCATTCAATTCCTTTTTCAGAGCCCCAAGGTGGTATTCTTTATTCACGGAGATCATGGATTCTTTGGTTCTTCATCCTATAGGTAGCTCTTGAATATTTCTTTCTCTTTGTGGCAGGCTTCACAAACTCTTGCCTCCCTCAATTAATTCTCAATAGCATCAACTACCTTCTCCATCTCCTGGGTCTCTTCCTTCTGCTCTCCCACCAATATTAGCATCAGAAGGCAATGGCACTCCACTCCAGTACTCTTGCCTGGAAAATCCCATGGACGGAGGAGCCTGGTAGGCTGCAGTCCATGGGGTCGCTGAGGGTCAGACATGACTGAGCAACTTCACTTTCACACATTGGAGAAGGAAATGGCAACCCACTCCAGTGTTTTTGCCTGGAGAATCCCAGGGATCAGGGAGCCTGGTAGGCTGCCATCTATGGGGTCACACAGAGTCGGACACGACTGAAGTGACTTAGCAGTAGCAGCAGCAGGATTCAGATACGCAAACTGAAAATCCCATGGATGGAGAAGCTGGAGGGCTACAGTTCATGGGGTCACAAAGAATCGGAAATGACTGGGCAACTAATACTTTCAATTTCACCCAAACTGAATTTTTTTCTCTCTCTCTCACAGAGACAGAGATGAATTAGATGTTCACTAGGTGTGTGTCGTTTTTCTAGGCCCACAGCTAAGCTGCCTCTCAGAGCACATGTGCATCTAGGTGGGGCACAGGACTGACCTCAGCCATGGAACATGAGCAGAATTGACCCAGCAAGTCAGGAGCGTGTCTGCTTTTCTTTCTCCTCTCACTTACAGCTGGATCACATCAGAGGACCTCAAAGTTCCATTCTGAAGATGGCAAAGCCACAGAGCAAGAGGAGTACAGATCCCCGAATGACTGCATGGAGCAGGGCCCTCATTAACTGCTTTAGACTGGGGGATAGTCTGTATAATTTAAGATCACTGAGATTTAGGGAGTTGCTTTGTTTTGTTTTTAGCAGTTAGCATATGTTAATTAATGCATCCATTTTTCTTGCTATTTATAAAGAAAAAAAATCACCTTTCCTAAGTTTGTCGAAACATTATTAATCACTGGGGGATTACATATATTTTTTAGGGAAGGTAAGGTTTTGGAATTATAAAATTCTTAGAACAATGCTTCCCAAAGAGTATTTTGTAGAACTAGTTTTACAAAGCATATAGTAATGTACCTGAAAAGTAAAGTATGTGAAAAAGAGAGTCCTATGACTTAATAAAATCAGGAAGTGCATTATGGAAAGCTGGCCTCCTTGTTGCAGAACTTCTCAGAGCCTTTAATACAGAGCTGTATATATGATTCTCCACAAGGGGGCTCTGTTGAACAGATTTGTCTCATCCTCAGAGACTGAAGATCAAATCAGAACAAAACAAGAGCTTGCTTCTTTCAAATGTGAGATTTGTACTTCTGAGTTCATTTTGATGCAGAAATCCTATTCCACTGGAACTCTGCTGTAGTCTAGCGTTCCTTCCCAAACAGACACTCTAATGACCTTTTCCTCTTCAAGGAGAGTTAGCCGTTCCATCATCTACTCGTTCAGTTCAGTCGCTCAGTCGTGTCCGGCTCTTTGCAGCACACCAGGCCTCCCTGTCCATCACCAACTCCCAGAGTTCACTCAAACTCATGTCCATTGAGTCGGTGATGCCATCCAGCCATCTCATCCTCTGTCGTCCCCTTCTCCTTCTGCCCTCTATCTTTCCCAGCATCAGGGTCTTTTCAAATGAGTCAGTTCTTCGAATCAGGTGGCCAAAGTATTGGAGTTTCAGCTTCAGCATCAGTCCTTCCAATGAATATTGAGGACTGATTTCCTCAGTTTACCTCATTACGATGCCTCAATCCCAGCAGAGTTTTCAGCAGTGCCACTTCCCCCGGCCCAGCCCCTTCCCAAAGTAACAGGCACTTACTGCTTCTGAGTTCCTGCTACTTGAAACAATGATGGCTTCTTTCCTTGAAGATGAGAGAAGACAGTTTGTGATTGTTCAACAGCTACTGCAGTCGAATCGTTGTTCCAGTACAACTATAAAGAAGGATACTGAAGGGCTTACCGTGTGTGTCATGAAGAAAAAGAGTGAGAAAGGACAATGGGATGGAGAAAACTAAGCCGGCAAGGAAAACATTTGGAGTGTGTGTTTAATGATAGCCCAGACAAGGCAAGATAGATTGTTGTCCAGATTCCATGTGAGCACATTGACAGCCAATTGCCTACAGGCCTCTTGGTAAATGGAGCTCAGATTTGCCTAGATTTCTGAAGGAGAGACTGTCTGCACTTGCTTTGAATCCCATCCAACTGAATGCTGTAATGCTATAGTCTCCAAGCCTCAACACCAACTCCAAACTGTATCATCTACCTCTGCCTAGAGTTGTTAGATTCCAATCACAGACCACAGATTTCAGCAAACAAGACTGCTTGTGGGACACTTTCAGGACCCCATGAAATATGCATTCTAGGTTTTAGTCTTATTTGGGAGACCACTAACACCAACACCAGGAGATCTCCAGACCAGAAGGATCCAATGTCAACCTCAGAAAGGAAGAAAAATAAGGTCTGGCCACAAGCCTGTAATGATGCTCACATC